>PVIC010028377.1:0-23274 GCA_004025085.1 Thryonomys swinderianus
TTTTTACCCATATCCCTACCCACTCCCCCCTCCTCCCCCTTTATACATGCTCTTTTATTTTCTTTCTGTGTCATATTTATTCCTTCCCCTCATCACATTCCCACACCAAGTTTCCTATAGAAATATTCCACTCTATAAAAGCTGTCCTACTTTCTAGAACTCATTTGCATCTACAGGTGTTCATGCCAAAGAGAAGATCCGGAAATTGTCTATCTGTGATCTATTGATTTCACTTATCAGTATATCCTCCAGGTGTCTCCATTTGCACCTAAATGGATTGATCTTGTCATTCTTTATGGCAGAGTAATACTCCATTTTGTAAAAAAAACCACATCTTCTTTATCCACTCTCCAGTTGATGGACATTTGGGTTGTTTCCAAGGTTGAGCTATCACGAACTGAGCTGCTATGAACAAGGGTGTACATCTGCCTTTCCAATGTGAGTTTTTAAGTTCTTTTGGGTATATTCCTAGCAGGGGTATAGCAGGGTCAAATGGGACCCGTAGTCCTACTTTTCTGAGAAATCTCCACACGGATCTCCACAATGGTTGCACAAGTCTGCAATCCCACCAACAGTGGAGAAGGGTTCCTTTCTCCCCACAGCCATGCCAGCATTTATCGTTGGTTGATTTTGTGATCACGGCCATTCTTTGTGGAGTGAGATAGAATCTCAATATTGTTTTCATTTGCATCTCTCAAATGACCAGAGATGTTGCTTGCTCTTTGATTTTAAATAATTTGATTATAATATACTTTAGTAAAGATCCCCCTGATGTTCAGCCTATTTATATTATAGGGATCATGGGCCTAAATGTTCATTTCCTTTTCCCTTCCCTGGGAAGATCTGTCATTATTTCTTTAATTAAGTTTGCTCCCCCTTTAACCTCCTCTCTTCCTCTTCTCTTCCATAACATTTGATATTCTATATGCTACTTAGGCTTTCTTTATTCCTTTTTCCTTGCCTTTTGATATCTTTCGTTAGATACTTTTAAATCATCTGTCTTCAATCACTGACTTTTTCTGTTTTGTACACTATGCTGTTAATACTCTATTGAATTTTTTCAGTTAAGTCATTATGTTCTGAAACCAGAATTTCATTGGTTTCTTCTGTGAATTCTATCTCTTCGCTGAATTTCTCATTTTGTTCATACACTGTTTTCCTTTTGTTAGTTGTTGGCATTCTCTTATAGGTCAGTGAGCTTCTATAAGACAGCTATTTCAAACTTTTTTAATTGAATTCTTTATTGGTACATTTTATATACAGCTACAAACTTTTTAAAAGTACCTTGTAGATCCCCATGTCTTTGAGGTCAATTACTGGAAAACTGATATTCCTTTGGTAGTGTCATCTTTCCTTTATTTTTCATGTTTCTTGCTGCCATAGATAGATGTCTGCAAAATGGAGGGGGCATCCACTTCTAAATTTTATTGGCTGTATTAGTGGAGAAGACCTTTGCCTATGGGTAGGCACAAGGATATCAGTTTGGTGGGATGCGATAGTTCCAGTTCTGGGGAGGGTACAGTACTGTAATCTCCTATACACCCATTAATTAATGTCAGTGTTAGCTAAGACTGCAGACACCCTCAGCAATACTAAGAATTCTTGTGGCCTCCCATTCTCCTTATCTTTCATGGTTGGGAGGGGAGTTATGACCAAGAACATCCCTCTTAGCATTAGGTCCAACATCTGGCACTCAGGCATGCATGTAGTAAGTGTGGCCCTGGAGTCCAGGGCGTGGACGTGTTCACTGAGGTGACAGCAAAAGGTTGCACCACAGTCACTTGTACAGCAGGCTGGAGCCAGAGTGTAGAGTACAGGCTCGTCCATTGCAGTAACTGGGCTGGTATGTAGGACATGGGTATTCATGGACCAGCTCCAGAGCCAAAGTATGAAGCACAGGAATATGTAGAACAATATACCTCCAGGATACAAAACATTGTTGCTAGAGAAAGGGTTGTAGCCCCATCCTGAGTGATAATAATAAGTGTCTCCTTCTCCAGGAGTGAGTAAAATCTGATTGCTTTTGGGTTTTTCAGTGGTGGGAGATACTGGGATCTTCCACAAAGCAGGCCATGGGGGACCATGGTAGCACCTAGCATGTAGCTAAAACTGATATCCTATGCTTTTTTATTCCTAAACATCTCTAAATTTCTCAACTATGCAAATCTCTTTAGTAATCTGGGTTAGGTGAAACCAAAGAAGATTCTCAGAGCATACCCTAAAAGGCTGGGGAAGCTGTATGTTCACCCTACTTTCCTTTTCTCCACAAAGAGAACTTATAAGCCACAGAGTTCTGTCTTTGCTAATGCCATTTTTCTATTAGCCTCCTAGGCTATCTCAGAGGTATTTTCATTAAACAATAGTTAAGAAAATGTTGCTTCTGTTGAGTGATAAAGGTTGGGATCTACTTTACCATTATACCATCTTGCTGACCTCATCCTTCTGCTCTTTCCAGTAAATCTCTAACAGTTCTAATTCTGTCTTGGCATCTATTCCCAGAGGATCTGATAGGACACCAGAGATCAATAACTCAGTTTTTAATTTTAAAAAGTCTTTTAGACATCTAAGTACAGACATTAAGTTAGACATACAAGTCTGTACACTTAAGAAGTGAAGTGTGAGCCAGGTACAGTGTGGCACACTGGTAGCCCCAACTACTCAGAAAACTCAAGTGAGAGGTCTGATTGAGCCTAGGAGTTTGAGGCGAGCTTGAGCAACACAGAGAAAATCTTTTTCAAAAGTGAATTTTTGGCTTCACATATAAATTTAGGGTCTATTAACATTTAAGTAGTATCAGAAGCCACAAGACCAGGTGAGGTCACCTAAGCAATAAGTACAGATTTTTAAAAGTTCCTATGATTGAGAACCAAGTAAACCAACTTACGAGCCCAAGGATAACAGAAAGAATCAATGATAGTAGCCAAAATGAGTAACCAGTGAGGTAAAAGAAGTACAAGAATGTTGTGTCCTGGAAACTAAGTGAATAAAGTATATCAAGAAAAATGGAGGAATCCACTACATAAAATGTAGCCGATAGATCAAAGTAGGTAGCAAACAAGAACTGACCATTAGGTTTGACAAATTAGAGGTGACCTGTGATCTTAGCAAGAACAATTTTCAGGTACATGCAATGGGGAAGATAAACTGATCAGAATCCCAATCACTTAACCAAGGGTACAGCAGTAGGATTAAAAAGACAAGATAGTATCTTAATGCATAAATGGGGGTGCAGAATGGTTAAAGCTCTTATCAGGCAAGGGCACCATCTCCTGGAGCCTGCCACTATTTATTGAACACATAGCTTCTTGAAGGGAAAAGGAGCAGTGCAGAGAACAGTGGAGTGGAGAACACTCTTTTATCCCAGGCTGGCAATATCTGCTACTGTAGAGTCTCTCATTCCCCTTCTTCCTTTTGGGATTCAAAACACAGGCAAAATATTGCCAAAGATATTACCGACTATACTTCATAGCTCATGATTGGAAAATGTGTACAGTGTAGAAATCACTTGTTCTGTGTCCCACGTACATCTGGGTCTACCACTACTTTATGTTTAGAGCATGAAAAGATTATCCCCTGGCTTACATATACACTGCTTATAAAACTGCCAAAATACTTAAACTGCATTTTTCAAGGGATGTTTCCTGTAAAAGACTCAGTTTAGTGAGAGGTTAAAGAAGAAAAAAAAAAACAGCTACTGCAAGAGGCCAAGGCTGAGTTGTTGATGGACTGTAGCTTGTCTAACTCTTTTCCATTTGCTAGATATAAGTGACACTCACTCGTCTTAGGAAACAAAAGAAACAATATTATAATAAACATATAGACCAGATTTTTTAAATAATAGGCATTTGTTGTAACAAATGGAATGTTAGAAATCATGTTCTTAATATGGATAAACTAAAATGAAAGGTCTGATTTTTGTAGTGAACTAGAAAGTTAACAGACACTCATTGCTTAGGACAGGGAAAGGCAGCATTCTGAATACACATTTCCCCCCCTCCAAAAAAAACAGTATTTGTGTACTCTGGCCTCAAACTCTTTCACCAGCCTCCAAGAATACTGACACTACAGGCATGTACCTGGAATCAGTTTATACCTCTTGGTTTTAAGCTCCTTCAGTGAGATTTGAACTTCCTGAGCTACAAAGAGAGAAGAGTTCAGGCCAACCCCTCCATTTTCCTGATAGACCACAAAAATCCTAGTGACAATTTTATTTGGGCAGCCAAGAAGGATTTTAATTTTTATCCTTTGTAAAGAAAAGTTGAGACTATGCTCAAGTCACAGGAAAGGAAGGGTGGGGATAAAGCCTAAGAGATGAGGACTGCTTCTAAACTGGCAGGCTTGTCTGTCTTGCAGCTTCCTGCTTGCCTGCATCGGCTTCGAGTAATTACTGAGCTGCTGTTTACTGAGCATTTACACGGAGAATATAATCATTTGCTGTGTCTCTGTCACGTTATTTTAAAACCTCTTCAATAGAAGAATCTTACCAGTGACAGATGACCCTGAGCTAGAGTAGCCCTCAGTTACCTTTCTAGAACCCTTTCCTTGAAAGTCTGAATTAATTCCTTCCCTGCTCTCAGTGGTGGACCTGGAGAATAGGAAAACTACTGTCAGAAACAGACAGCTGACCCTGAGTGGCCTGAGAAAAGCTGCTTTTTCTGTAGCAAATTATTGGACTAATTGTATGATACAGTGGTTTCAAACTTAGGTCATGAAGTCAGAGCTGGATCAGTTCCCAGTTCTACTACTTACTGTGTAATTCCAGCAGGTTTTTAAATCTTAATAATCTATTCTTTCCTTATCTAAAAAATAGGGACATATCTACATCCTAAGAAAAATAAAACATATATTTTGCATATAGTAAGTTACTAATATATGCTAACCTTATTTACCACTAGAACAATGGATTGAGAAAAATGGAGACAGGAAAGGTATTCCTAACCTGTAACTGTTTCCTAATTTTTTGTGTGTGGTACTAGGTGTTTCTTAAATTTTAAAGTAAGGCATGATTTACCCATTTACCTTAACAAATATTTGAAATACAATTGAGACACCAGAGTGAACCCCATTGGGAAAGAAATACAGGATGGTGTCATTAAGGAAAAGTTATGACATGAGAAAACTAGGATCTGACCTTGATATCAGCCCACTTTCTAATTCTACTTCTACATAGGAAAATTCACATTTTCAATTGCTGTTGAGTCACATACAAAGATGTTAAGATGCAGGTGATATTGAAATTTCATAAGCTTGTAAGGGAAGAAAACTTTTAAGGAAAGAAAAACTCTAATACTGGAAAATGAATCCTCCACATGACAAGACTGCTCAATTAATAGGCAAACTGCAAACTTCTATTTAGTCACCATCAATGAAAGAAAATTTAAACTGACTTTATCTTATCAGATTTAAGACCTCTTCCCCCTCTAGAAAAAAAAAATCTTTTGTTTTTACCAAAGTACTGATTCAGTGCTAACAACCCACAGTATTATTTTTGTTTAAAAAAAAAAAGTCTATAGTGTACTGCCTTTTCCTGAAAATAATATATATGAAATCCTAAATATTTAGCAGATGATACAGATTAGTCAGGGTTTTCAGCCAAGTTTCAAAAGTGTTATGAAATCACTTCTTGGACATATTTCTAACAATCTGGCTCAGGAAATTAACTGGAGGGAATTTTTTCCTACCTTCTTCACATGGCCTTTACGTCAGAGCCTCTGTGTGTGTCCATAGGAAAACCGCATCCTCAATCATGAATATCCTTGCTTATTTAGAAGCATTTGTTATTGATAGATAGCTATATAAAAAGATTTCTTTGGGGGAAACATAAAGACACCATGTGTCCTGGCTTTGGTACAAACTTCTTTTCCTGGCCTCCATCTATGCAGAATATAACTGTCTGTCCTCTTAACTACATAGCTTCTTAAAAGTGAATTTCAACTCAGGTCTTCTACACTAACAATTTTCAATTCGGGTTTCATTTAAGCAACCACCAAACTTACCTGAATTAGAGGATTACTTTTTTTTCTTTATAATTTTGCTTGAGTTAAGGCTTTTAAGTATTTGAAAATATCACACTCGTCTGTAGTTACACTCCTTAATTAAAAGCTCTTTCATTACTTCAGTTGCTAGAACTTTGTCAACTAGTCACAGGTATAAAAATATCATATTTCCATTTTAATATGTATCAAAAGCATTTCATGTCTCTGAGAAATTTCAAGAAACAGAAAGGCTGACCCACCACTTCCTGTCCCAGCTGCTTTATGGGTCTGGCTGCCAAAAATCTTAAGTTTTCCCCATGGGAGTTCCAGGAAGGTCACATTCCATCCAGAACTCTAGAGAAAGAAAATGATCCAAATGGGGTACAAAAACAGGCCAAGCGTTTACTACAGACCAAAATTCATCTATAAAGCAGTGACCCAGTTAGTAAAGAAACATTATCCTCATTCTACCACACTATTATTTTTGTGTTTCTATGTGGGTCACAGCATAGAAAAATCCATGGAGAATTTGCCAAGGAAAATATGGAAGTTACAAGTGAGAATTGTTGGCCCCACTTTTCTGCTCAATTTGACACATGAAAGGAAAGGTGAGACT
This sequence comes from Thryonomys swinderianus, assembly GCA_004025085.1. Lineage (NCBI taxonomy): Eukaryota > Metazoa > Chordata > Mammalia > Rodentia > Thryonomyidae > Thryonomys > Thryonomys swinderianus. The sequence goes on from PVIC010028377.1 coordinate 6,592, forward strand.
AGAAGGAGTAATAAGCTGCCAAAACTTTAGGATTTCATAGATAGGAAAATATTTTTTAAAACTAGGAAACTGATTTACAGTTGCTTTTTCTTTTGCTAAACAAATATATGTTTTACTGATAACTTATCTGACAGAACCATTTTGTAAAATGACAATTTAACACTACAAAGTAGACAGACCACAATGAGGGGAGGCATTTCTTTCCTGCATTGGTCAACTGCCTCCTAATACTAACATCATAGTTGCCATAGTCTCCCTACTTTGGTCTTAATGTTTTATTTTGGTTATTGTTTTTGTTTATACTTTATATGAGTGAAAAGAAAATCAGGCCAATCCCAAAGAACCTATTGAATATCATAGGGCAGAAGAGGATATGAAGCAGGATCCCAGAGCAGACTGGGCCTGTGGTAGGTGAATGCGCTCAGGTAGTTAGAGGGGGAAATCCCTGGAGAATTCCAATAGCTAATTATGAAGATCCAACAGAAAAATCAAGTGTACCATGGCATTTTGTGAACTTTATCATACTCTGTCCAGCACGGGAAGGGACTGAAGGGCCAAGACTATCAACTTCTTGCACTTTGCCTGTGAGCTTTCTAAGCTTGGTGATTGCTTTCCAGCAGGTGGCAGAACGCACACATAGAAAATTCCAAAGCCACCCAAGGTTTCTGTCTGAGTTCATTCTTGGTATTACTTTAAAAGTTAGCCAGGGCTAGGGCATCTAGGTTCACAGCAGAGCATGAGATTACCAAGCACAAGACAAGGCTCTGGGTTCAATCTCCAGCATTTAAAAAAAAAAAAAAAAAGCAATCATGTGTAGGAAGAAATTGTTCTGCAAATTTAAAAGCCTACCCACATTCCATTCTGGAATCCTGTTTATACTATACTTTGGTCTTTCAGAGAAGCAGAAATTCTGCAAGAAGATGGTCCACAAAGTGGGGGGGGGGGGGAGAAAGCACCTCAAGCCAATACACTAAGAAGAACAGAACTGACATCTTCTAGCTGTTAGAGAACCCACCAGAAACTCCTTCATTAAAAAAGTCTAAAATATAACCAAAGCCTTCACTAATCTTTAATCCTCATTCTACCACTGCAACTATAAAGATATAATTATCAATTATCTTTCCTAAAGCAAATGGACTTTATATTATCTCTTACCAAGGAAAGAAGTCAATATCCAAAGTTACACAATGGGTCAAGAGAGCAACCAAGAACACCACAGGTGTCTCTGTCGAAGTGTATATTCACAAAGCAAATTCATGTGTTTCAAGCTGCGTATTTCCTAAAATATACTTTAATTGGATACTTCAGGTACAATACTAAGTAGGTCACCTGCCTTCTAGCATTCAAAGACTATCAGCCTACATTGCTCTATTTTTGTCTTGAATAGAAAACTTAAAGGGCAAACACTCCAAACAACCAGGAAATCCACCTTCACCCCACACTGGCTCATTAAACAGCAGCAATAGATTTCAGGTCAGGTCTAAAACTGTGAGATTTTTAGATAATTTTTTAAAGCTAATTTGACCTACAAAAGTAAAACTAATTGTTTTTCCCCCAAATTGTCCAAAAAGCACATTTACCCTACCACCCTCTCTCAGCAATTTCCAGTAAGAAATTGAATCCAAGAATAAATGCCCTAGAACCATTTTAAAACTGTCTAAACTTGATTTTCATATCATCCTCTCTCTTCGTGTTTCTCTCTTTATTTGTCAAATCCAATCTAGTCTTGCCTCTACCCAACAATTATTGAGGACTCTCAGGGAACCCCACACTGTGCTTTCTTCAGTGGTCTCTGCCACATGAAATACAATATAGACACCTGAAAAAAAATTGGTACTGATGTTTCTATAGAAGAAAACTTACCCCTAAGAAACAAGTTCTCCAAGGCTACAGCTTGCCAGTTCTGATGTTATATTTCCACCCCTTTTGTGTTCCCATCCGTCTAGTTCATTTCCATCAAAATAAGGGTTTGGTCAAAGTCAATGGATCTATTAGTGCTCTCATAAAATAAAAAATCATTAGGGGGCCGGAGATTTCGCTCAGTGGTTCTGGCACCTGCCTCGCAAGCGCAAGGTCCGGAGTTCAATCCCGGTCCACATACAATGCTGGGCGTGGCGACTCCCGCCCACCAGCAATCAATACCACATACCACAGTGCTGGGCATCGTGGCTCACGCCTGTCATCCCAGCACTCGGGAGGCAGAGACAGGAGGATTGCTGAGTTCGCGGCGGCTTGCCTGGGCACCATAGTGAGCTCAGGGCCAGCCTGAACTACAAAGTGAGACCCTGTCTCAAAAAAAAAAAATTTAAGATCATTAATAAAAAAGCAATTTTACGTAAGAAATTTCATGCACGAGGGATAAATAATTTTGAACAAGAGATACTTTCTATGTCCTCGAATCACATTCCACCTGTAAGTAATTCAGGCTTTTAAAAAGAAATCATCAGGGCCAGAGATTTAGCTCAGTGATGCCAGCGCCTGCTTCACAAGTGCAAGGTCCTGAGTTCGATCCCCAGTAACCACATACAACAATACCGGGCATGGTGACTCATGCCCACCAGCAATCAGTACCACATACCACAGTGCCGGGCATGGTGGCTCAAGCCTGTAATCCCAGCACTCGGTAGGCAGAGGCAGGAGGATTGCTGAGTTTGAGGCTTGCCTGGGCTACATAGTGAGCTCAGGGCCAGCCTGAACTATAAAGCAAGACCCTCAAAAAAAAAAATCAATGTCTGAGCTGTGGTGACTTGTGCCTTGGCCACTGAAAGAAATGTAAGCTCCATGAGGGCAGAGAGTGTTAATTACATTCATATTCTTCTTCTTGTTTCTCTACAGTCCATCTATACCCACCTTTAGTTCCCCATTATTTTAAGGCCTAATTCTTTTCATAAAAACTCTATTATCAGGTATCAGTCATTTTGATTGTTTATGTTTCGAGGCAAGATGTTGCTATGTAGTACAGGCTAGCTTTGAATTCACTATGTAGCCCAGGCTGGCCTCAAACTCATGGACATCCTCCTGCCTCAGCCTCTTGAGTGACAATATAATAGGTGTGTGCCACCACACTCATTTTTGTCAGCAATTTTTACTTTAGTAGTCTTTAAGTCACTGTTTGGAGAACCTGGAATTTCAATTTTACCTCTTTAAAAAAAGGCTTTGGTCCCCATTGCCAGCCTCCCGTCCGTCAGCAATAAAAAAAAAAAACTTTCTGACTAGTCCTATCCTTCTTTTCTGTAAGCACAGCCATGCTTTTGATTGTTTGAAAGAATGGCAAATTGTTTATAAGAACAACCCTCTTGCCCAGTAAGCCTCTTGATTTTATTCCAAGGCTGTTCTTAGCTTTCACATCTTTGAAAAGTAATCTAAATCCCTCTCTTCCTGTTATATTTATCTTTCTTTCCCAGATATGAAAACTAAGAAGACATTCTGCTGTTGTATATATAGACTCAGCTACACAGTTTAATAAATTCCAATCTGCCTGTTTGCTACACCTCACTTTCTGAAGACAGAACACCTTACCTTACTGAATTAACCAGGATCCCATCTTCACTCTGTAACACGCTAGGGGGTGCTGTTGCCATACCCAGACCTACTAAGCTTGGAAATGGACAAAAAGAGGGATGGACCTTCAGGGTTCTGGGAGGTATTTCTAGCTGGCCTCTTTCTTCTCAAGCCCTCTACACAATTCCTCAGCATCAAAGAATACTACAACTCACCATGCCACACAATTCCAAGATGAAACTCACAAGCAATGCAACATAAAGAGAGAGCTAAAAAATTTTAGGTCATCAGTATGATGCCTGGTGGATGTGAACAATTAATTCCTACTTACCACCAAAGAAGAAAATTATTTGTAGATAAGAAGAAAATTATTTGTAGATAATCAAGTGGCAAACAGGCAGAATTACATATATCAAACGTAATAAAAACAGCCAGGAAATACTTGATCTTGTCTCTGCTTTTTACAATAATGTTTCTTATTATATGATGTCTAAGACTTTGGGAATGAAAGCAATATATATAAATGGATATCAGACTCTGTTAGCACCCAACTGGACTACTAAACAAAGATTACAGGCACAAAGATTACAGGCAAAAGATCTGGCTTTAGTTAACTGTTTGCTTGAAATGATTAGTGAGCCATAGGCCAGGAAAGCTCTACCATACATAAAAGACTTTCCCAAGTATCTGAGTAAGTCATCATGACAAAGTATTTTGTTGGGTTTATGAATTTTTAAGTTCATTTTAAGCTTGAATGCCTCATTTACAGAGGAGAATGAATCTGTATCAAGAAAAATAATTCTGGTACTAATCCAAGATGAAACAATCCCACTTACACACATACCCACATTCAAGGTAAGGCTTTATTCTCTTTTTTGATATTTATTTCATAAATGATAATGAGTAACAACTCAGTAATGGTAACTATTACACTTACTTTGGCTCCAAAAGGAATCCAGCCATTCCAAAAATTTGAATCTCCAAGTAGATCAGTTGCAGGGACCATTCTAGGGATAGTCTTACACAGATGGTTTTCTTTTTTCCCCTGAGCTCCACCCCTAAAAAGGACTGAATCCCAATTGTAGCTGCATCATATGTTCAGATGAAACATGCAGAATTTCAAATCACCAATTTTTGCAACTCTAGATTGGCATTTCCACACAAAGTTCAAAAGACAAGAATGAATATACCATACTCAATAAAACTGCAAGAGAACATACAGAAAATGGCTTTCAACATAATTTCTGTGTTCCCATAACCAAAGGATACACATATATTACCAAGGTTGACTACTGCAGTTGTATAACTGGGACCTAAGAAGTAGATCAGATGGATCTTACACCTTATTTTTTTTTTAGACAGGGTCTCACTATGTAGCCCAGGCAAGCCTCGAACTCAGCAACCCTCCTGTCTCTGCCTCCCGAGTACTGGGATGACAGGCGCGAGCCACCAAGCCCGGTGATCTTACACCTTTTATATCTACTCGCCCATCTTGACTTGGACACTGCCCCAAAATTACAGATCCCAGAAGAAAACCATGTTTGAATCTCAAAGAAATTTCTTTCTTTTTTTTCTTTCTTTCTTTCTTTTCTTTTATTTATTTATTTATTTGCTTATTTATTTGCTTATGGTTTGGGTGATTTTTATTTTCTTTTGTGTATGTGTATGGTTTTTGTTTTTAGTTTTTTGTGTGTATTGCTTTTGTGGGCTTTTTTCTTTTTTTTTTTTTCTTCTTTCCTTTTCTTCTTTCTTCATCATCAGTTTGTGGAGAATTTTCCTTTGCCTTTCTTTTTTGCTTCTTATCTCTTTTTCTAACTTATTTCCTTTATGTTTTCCTCTTTACTCTTTAAATTTTTGCCCCTTCTTATTTTTACTCTTTATAAAATTTGTTTTTTCTTCCCTTTTTTTCTTCTATTTGTCATCAGTATTTTTCTTTTGTCTTTACCTAATTCTATAAACAACTTTCTACTCCCCAATAGAATCCTTTGTACCATGTCTCTCTCTTCTTTCTTGTATCATAGTTTACACTTTCAAATTTTCTCTTGCATTTCCACATTATTAAACCCTATGTCTTTAATAGTATAACCATAAAGCTTGGTTAATATTTTGATAGTAATCTCTGTAAATTTACTGCTAAATGATTTTCTAACATTAATGGAGACATAGCTGTTACGTTTAGTATATAATATCTGTAAGTCACTATATTATGTACATATTATGTTTATATTATAATTATGCATTTTCTTAGAGTTAAAGGTGCTATATAATTGGGTTTTTGTTTGTTTGTTTGTTTTTTTAGACAAGGTCTCACTTTGTATGTAGTTCAGGCTGGGCCCGAGCTCACTATGTAGCCCAGGCTAGCCTCGAACTCACAGCAATCCTTCTGCCTCTGCCTCTGCCTCTGCCTCTCAAGTGCTGGGATTACAGGTGTGAGCCACCATATCCAGCTACATAACTGGTTTTTATGGTCGTTATACTCCATTTGTCTTGATCAATGTTACTGGAGCTAATTCGTTTGATACTGCCAGGGTTGCATAATTGCCACTATTCCTCTCAAAGTCAACACTCAGACTACTTTTGTACTATTAACAATGCCAGGGCACATTCTCAGAGAACACATTTAGTGGGCTAAATACAGCCATGATGGTTGAATCTTGGGGCTAAGGCAAAGGAATATAGTTATCCATGCTTAAAGTTTATCACTGAAAAGCAAAAAGATCATTATACTACCAATAAAGTCTTTACACTAGATAATTTAATGAACATAGGTGGAAAAATCCTCAATAAGATACTGGCAAACAGAATACAGTAAATAATCTCAAAGATCGTACATCATAACCAAGGAGGATCCATTTCAGGAGTCCAAGGATGGATCAATAAATGCAATTCAACAAATCAATAAATGCAATTCATCACATAAATAGAAGCAAGGAAAAAAATTATGATCATCTCAATAGATGCAGAAAAGTATTTAACAAAATCCAATATCCATTCGTGATTTTAAAAAATCCTGTAGAAAACAGATCTAGGAGGTCTTTTTCTCAATCTAATACCATCTATTGCAAACAAACAGCCAGCATCATGCTAAATGGAGAGAAGTTGAAAACTTTCTCTCTAAAATCAGGAACAAGATGAGGATGCCCACTACCAACACTCCTATTCAATATAGTTCTTGAAACATTAGCCAGGACAATTAGACAAGAAAAAGAAATAAACAAGACATGGGAAAGAAAGAAGTTACATTATCATTATGTGAAGATGACATGATACTTTACATAAGAGACCCCAAAATCTTCACCAAAAAATTCCTAGAATAACCAAATTTAGTAGCATAACAGGATACAAAGTCAACACTCAAAAATTAATAGTGTTCCTGTACAGCAATAACAAACTCACTAAGAGAGAAATTAGGGAAACAAAACCTTCAGAGTAGCATTCAAGAAAAAAATGAAATACTTAGGAGTTAACCTTCAGAGTAGCATTCAAGAAAAAAATGAAATACTTAGGAGTTAACCTATTTAAGGAAGTTAAAGACCTCTACAGTGAAAACTATGGCACTGCGAAAAAGGGGATTGAACAGGACATCAGAAAATGGAAAGATATCCCCTGTTCCTAGAGAGGCAGAACCAATATAGTCAACGTGGCTATATACCAAAACTGTTATACATATTTAATGCATTTCCAATCAAAATACCAATAACATTCCTCACAGACTTACAGTGTAGTCCTAAAACTCATAAGGAACTAAAGAAACCTAGAATAATACCAAGAGCAATTCTGGGCCATAGGATAAGGCAGGGGACATTACAATCTAGGACTTCAAATTATACTACAAGGATACAGTGATTTAAAAAAAAAAAAGTATGGTACTAGAAAGAGAAGAAAGAATGGAAGAGAATAGAGAATGCAGATACAACATCAAATACACTCAGCTACCTATATTATCTTTAACAAAGGGCCAGACCCTTTAGCCTCTTTATTCTTAGCCTCTTTAACAAACAGTGCTAGGAGAACTGGATATCCAAATGCCAAAGATTGAACCTAGACCTGTATCTCTCACCATGCACTAAACCAAAATCAAAACAGATCAAAGACCTAAATATTAAAATGGAAATACTTAATCTGCTGGATGACAAAATAAGTAAAACTTTTGAAGACATGGGCTTAGCCAAAGACTTCCTGAAAAGAACCCTGTTTGAATAAGAAATAATACCAATAATCAACAAATGGAATCATATCAAATTAAAAAGCTTCTTCACAGGGCCGGAGATTTAGCTCAGTGGTTCTGGCACCTGTCTCATAAGTGCAAGTTCCTGAGTTCAATCCCCAGTAATCACATACAATGCTGGGCGTAGTGACTCACCACCAGCAATCAATGCTACATACCACAGTGCCAGGTGTGATGGCTCATGTCTGTCATCCCAGCACTTGGGAGGCAGAGGCAGGAGGATTGCTGAGTTTGAGGCTTGCCTGGGCTACATAGTGAGCTCAGGGCCAGCCTGAACTACAAAGCAAGACCTGTCTCAAAAAAAAAAAAAATGAAGAGGCAACATACAAAATGGGAAAAAAAAATTTGCAAGCTACTTCTCAAAGTCTAGACTATATAAAGAACTCAAAAAGCAGAACCCCCCCCCAAATTTAAAGACCCAATCAAAGAATGGGCATCTGAACTGAACACATACTTTTCAGGTGAAGAAGTATAAATGGCCAATAATTTCAAGAAAAAAATATTCAGCATCACTGGCCATCAGAGAAAAGCAAATTAAAATACTATGAGATTTCATCTAACTCTGGAAAGAATGGTTGTCATCAAGAAATCAACCAATAGCAAATGCTAAAGAGGCTGTGTCAGGGATGGAGGAACCCTTCTTCCTTGATTGGGTGTAAACTAGTACAAACCACTACAGAATCAGGATGGAGATTCCTTTAAAAATTAAAACTAGAAATGCCATTTGGCCCAGCTAGTCCCATTCTAGTATCTTCCAGAAAAGGTTAAAGGCATTATATCACGGTGATGTATGTACTCCCATGTTCACAATAGTGCAATTCATCATAGCTAAATTTTATTCTGTAAAATGAAGTTAATTATGGTCGTTTCTCTTTCCTGGGTAAAGATAAAACTATAATCATAAAGAACTTTGAGGTATCAAGGAAAAGAAGTAGGTACTGACCCTGAATTTACTATGTAGCCTAGGTTGGCCTCAAATTTGTGGCAATCCTCTTCCCTCTGCCTCCTGCAAGCTGGGATTACAGGCATATAATCAATTTTTGACAGTGCTTACAAATAAATCCATAGGATTTAGATGGGATTGTAAGATTATATAACAAATACTTAGTAAATCTATAATTTTGAGGTAGAAATATATCACATCTCCTTACCAAAAAATTAACTGCACTGGAGAATTTAACATCAACTTGGCAAAAAGGGTCAGAGAGAAGAAAGGGGATGTGGAAAGCTTGGGTCATTAAAATATATAGATCCAGATGATGATGAGGAGAGTTTCGAGCCTCCAGCCCTGCTTGGCCAAGACACAAGCCTGTAATCGCAGCAACTCAGAAGGCTGAGGTCAAGAGGACTACATTTTAGGTCATCCCAGACCACTTAGTGAGACCTGTCTCAAAATTAAAAATAAAAAAGAATTAAGATGTGGCTCAGGGCTTGTAGGTTTAATCCCCAGAACCACAAAATAAAACAAAAACCCAGCCCTGTTGTGAAATACAGCAATGTCACTAGGGATAAGTGGGAAGAAACCATTCATTCCAAGATCTGACTGCCTAATAGGATTCCTGACTGAGATTGTCCTTCAAATATCTCTGCCCTGAAAAATGGACAGTAGTTGGCTATTAGAAAGAGATATACACCTCCTAGGACCAAAAATACCACTCAGGACAAAATCAGATCTCAGCAGTAAGAATTAATAGTATGAATTATAAAAATCAGGAGTCTGTAAGTGCCAATATAGCTTCCAAAAAGGAGGCCAAATGGTACTCTCAGGTACACAAACTGTGCCCCCAAAAATTGTCCTCCTCTGAGAGCAAGCTTCACAAACCCCCTTGGCCAGCCACGCTGAAACAACTCTACTCACCATACCTCCAGCACACAATGAAAGTAACTCAGCATGCTAACTAAGGACAAACATGAGGAATATCCCTTATATAAGGCAGAAAGTTTACATGTATGGACCTGTGTTGGAATTTCACATGGGCAAAAGTCTCTAGCTCTATCCAGATGTAATTTAATAGCCTAATTTGGTCAGGGTTTTGGTGACAGGGGTTAACAGCAAGCACATCCCTTCCTCTATGTACCCACAATTCCCGATTCAGCTCTGCTCTCACCTTTTTCCATTCTGGGTAAACATCAGATTTTCAGCTTTTAAACGGGGCTTAGACTACTGCAACAATTCTTCATCCAGTCACCATCTAACTCTTGCTGCTGAGAGATTAAAACAGGCTTCAGCAGCCACAAGTTATCAAGTACATAATATGTTCGAGTCCAGTAGTGGAGAACCTATGGCAAGCACAACACCACTGTGGGCTGTCTGGGTTCTTTCTCAATCTCACCTTCGTAACGATGGGTAAACCAGATATACTGATCTTATAGAAGGAAACTGGACAGTAGAGAAGTTTAGTAAGACCTGTCCAAGGCCACCCACTTAAGTAGTAGAGCAGGCTATGAACTCATGTTTGCCTGATCTGAAGTCCATGCTCTTTAAAATAATGAAGGATACTAATATAGCACTACCATATGTACCAGATACTACATTCAAGAGTCTTAAAACACTAATTTATTTGCACAATCTGAATCTTCACAATCCTAGTGAAAGGTGTAATTTTTACTGCTTCCACACTACAGATGAAAAAAACTGAAAGACAAATAGGTCCAGTGACACTTTTAAATTTGCTAAGTTCTTAAAAGGCAGCATGAATATTTAAACCCAAGCAGGCTGGTTTCAGCACATACTGCCCCCTTCTGCTTTTTGTTCTCCCTATATCCATTCATTCAAATATTATTTAGGCCCCCTACTGTGGAGTACAGATCTTACCAGCTATGATAGAAAGGACTTCCCTCAAAGACCAGTGACTTAGGTAGGCAAAAATCAGCAAAACAGTGTGAGAGGTGGTTACCAGAATGTGAGGCCAAGAAAGGTATACTAGAGCACAAGATGACTCCAGGATGAATAGAAGGACTTCACTGGGCATTAAAAGTGAGTTCCAGAAAGGGGTAATAATATACAGTTAAAGGTCAGGAGAGAGAAGGTGTAGAGATGATGGAAGGTAACTCTGGAAGGTATTCTAGGCTATGCTGCTATTGTGTGTATATATTTTTTCATTTAATCCTACTGCAGGCCTGTGAGGCATCTTCATTTAACAGATAAGGAACACCAGGTACAGAAAGCCCAACAATTGAATCCAAGGTCACACAACAACCAAGTGACAGACTCAGGTTAGTCTGCTTCTGGAAACTTTTCTTTGAACCCAGAGCCTTTTCACAAAGGTAAACATGGACGGATGAGGCCACAGTCTGGGACAAGCAGTGACAGGGCCAGGCAGAACTCCATCATTCTCGTTTCTAGACCTCTCAGAAGGAATTAGAGCTTTCTGACTGTTTTCCTCCCATCCCCTTGAAGAATATGTATGCATTCAACTTTGAAGCTTCCTCTTTTACTGTTCTCACTGCAAGCAAGATTCTTTCTGCAGGATAACATAGGGTGACTTGCCTTGTCCAAATATAGAACTGTATGCTTGAGCCAATGGTCTTACCAGGGAAGGACCTGGCTAAGAGCAAACTCTGCGGATGGAGCAAGCCTTAAAGGATGCAGATAGGTGACCTTCAAGGATTCCCTAATCCAGATCCCTGTGTAAAGAAAGTAAAATGAGCCTAGACAAGGGAGTGACTCAGTCAAGGCCATACACGCCCCCACTCCACCTCACACCTTAAAAAATTTTGAGCTCCATAAAAGTGCTTTGGCGAGCAGATTTGAAATTCCTGCAACAGCTTGGGAAGGAGGTAACCAAGGATCTGCCTTCCCACAGAGTCTGTCTTTAGACTCCAATGCTGCTAAGATTAAAAGAGCAAATCTGTTTTCTTAGCAAGGTTCAAGCTTGACTCAAACGTGTGTTGTTAAGAAAGGGGGTGAGACCATCGAAATGTGAATCAGCAACCTATGGAATGGACTGTTTTGGGAAAGTGCACCTTTCTGAGACCTTAGATTCGCTCTCCTCCCACTGCAGGGAAAGCAGGCCCTGACTCTACAGCACCCACTTGCAGCCTCCTATAGCATGCCTTTTACAGCACCCACTGCCTATAATAGTGATGAATATAGGCATCATAATATTTCTGTGTCACTTAGGTAGCTCTGTAAACAATCCTGAAATAATAAATTTAATCTCCCAAACAAGAATCTGCTGGAACAAATAAAAGGAACTAGGCATGATGGGTGGCACATGCCTATAATCCCAGTTAGGTTGGAGGATGAAAAAGAAGAAATTGCAATTCAAGTCCAGCATGGACAACTTAGTGAGATACAAGGTAGGCACAGTACCACTTGAGCTAAATCCCTGACCTAGAGAGATCCTGTCTCAAAATAAAGATGAGCATGGTGGCAACTAACTAATTCCAGCCCTCTGGGAGGCTGAGGCAAGAAGGTCACAAGTTCAAAACAGAGTAAAAAGCACTGGAGGTGTAGCTTAGGGATAGAGCATCTGTCTCAGTTCAATCCACAGTACTGCACAGACTAAAAGCAACACCCATTACTTCACTGTCAAAAAGTTTAAAATGTGTATCAAGATCAATACTCATCAAACTCTCCCTCTGGAAACAGATACTGCTCTTTCTAAGACCAAAGGAGTGTATGCTCCCTTCTATTAATATTCCCTGTCACTTTTCAATTCCATTTTCACCCATCATCATTTTGGCCAAAAGACATGACTTTTTTAAGAGTTTTGTTACCTTAATGTGCTCAGGGTATTTATAGTTCAATTTCACTGCTATTTGTATAGTTGTATAATGTAGAAAGAGGATTTCTTTTCATTCTCTTTAGCATTAAGTGAAATCCTTAGAGGAAACAGAACCCAGATATGTTTATATTACATAGAGCTACGACCTTGATCTACAGTATTCACCCAGTAACTTCTAGCCCTTTGGATTTTTCTCATCTACTAGAAAGAAAGGACTGAGTTATGTGCTTGTTTTTATGTAAACAGTTTGATTTATTCCTAGGACTTATACATATTTCCATTTATTTGGCTGTGTTTACACCAGCAGGATTCAAGAACAAATTCTATTTTGTTTAAGACAAATCATCATTCACTGCAGGACACCCAAAGCTATCAAAAAATAAAGAAAAACAGGAAGAGAAAGGAATGTAAGAACTGAATCTCTATTAATGAGTTGCAATTTCGGTATTCTTTACATTTATATGAAGTTTTTTTTCTACTTTTCCCTCAGGCTATGAGTGGAAGTTTTTTATCTGGTTGTAAATTCATCATGACTTACTAATAAGGAAGTTAATAGTAAATATATAAATATATGGTTTCTTCCTTAATAACAGGAAGAGACTCATTGGGCTATATCAGATCCAGGGCTAAATTAGGAAACTTGAAAATAAAAAAAAAGTTCAACTCCATATAATATGACATAAAGTTAGACTCTAAAGATACAAACTGGAATCTCACTTTGCTCCAGGGCATCTGGCATTTGACAGATTCCTTGGAGTTTCAGGTTCTCATCTGCACAGTTAGAAGATTTTTTGCTATAGTTCCACCTATCACTGAAACTCTATGAATCTCTGACTTGATCATTTGATCAGAGAGAACAAAAGTCTTCCATCACCCTTTCAGGGACTATGGTTTGCTTCTTTCTCTCATGCCTAACCCCAGCAGAACCATTTGGGATCTCAGTGTTGCCCCACAGCTTTCCTCTCTCCCTGAGTCTGGTGCTTTGAATTACTTCATGTCATCATGATTTCTGGTAAATTAAAATGCCTCTGCTCATGATGTTTGGCTATGCTGTGGGTACAAACTGCCAGCACAGCAAAAGAGTTCATATCAAAAGGTCTATTTTAAGCTAGAATACAGAGTTTGACTAAGCAACTTAACTAAAAATTGGCTAGCTGGGGCCTACCACTGAGAAGGGAATTGCTCAGCCTTCCATGACTCAGCCTTCCATGAGCCAGTATCTGTTCAGTGAATTCAATAATTTCAACCTCTTCTCCTCCTTGGTAAGTAATGTTACTTTATAACACCTGTCTAGAAAGATAGCAACCATCTCTGACTTGGCACTGACATTCATTTATTCATATCTGACTCTAGAACATGTTTGTTTACTGAAGAGTCTAAGCAAAGCCTATGTGGCTTCCTACAGTGAGAGATCTTGTAGGACTTCTGCAGTGACCCTTATTAATCTGATTCAAAATTGGCATTCATGATTTATTAATATCATGTTCTTTTGAGATGGAAACACCTGTATGTACCTAGTCCCAGGAAAAGCACTAGAGTAATTTCCTGAGAGTTTCCTTATAACAGTACCTCATGGAGTTGCTGAGACTATGAAATAGGACGATAACTGTGCAGCATATGAAACACAGCAAATATATGAACTCTATTTTTTTACAGAGTGAATGGAAAAGATGCTTTAGAGCAGCATTCCTCAAGCTTTTTACACCAAGGACTGGTTCTGTGTAAGAAAATTTTCCACTAACCTGATGGGGGGGTCAAGATAATTCAAATGCATTACATTTATTGGGTATTATATTTCCATTATCATTACACTGTAATATATAAAAAAATAATTACACAGCATCATGCAGAATCAGTGGGAACCCTGAACTTGCTTTCCTGCAACTAGATGGTTCCATCTAGGAGTGATGAAAGATAATGACACCAAAAGTGTGTTGCTTATATCCAGGCTATTCTATTATTTCATTTTGGTTGCTATTATTGCAGAAAACCTTGCTTCACAAAGAGAATGCTGGAAAAATAAGTGTTTTTCAGTATTTTTGTGTCACTCATAGGATATACCACCTTGATTTTACAATGTGTGAAGATTCAAGTTATCTCAAACATATTTGTAAGGCCACTGTCATTTGCAACATCAAGCAGTTTATCCTCTCCTAGCATGGACAAAGTTGGTTTTCTTGGTTCATTCATAAAATGAGTCATGGATCCACTCTTTCCCACTTCAGGGGATTTTTTTTATGACTGCAAGTAATTCTTAAGCTCTTTTGAAAGCTGAGACAGGAGACCATGCACCAGCTGGGAGAAAAAGAGGCTCTGGCTCTATCCCCCTTAAGACCTGGGCCAATGTTTGTAAAAAGGTCAAAAATCCCATCAAAAATGCAACTTAACTAAATATAAATGTTAGTTCACAAATTAATGCTGTCAAAGGAATAAGTAGAAAAGTTTCCAATAAGTGACATTTCATTCTAAATTACTTAGTGTAATCAAACACAGTCATTCAGAATTTGTATATTTTTCTTCATACAGAAATTAGGTACCTGGGGTATTTTTTAAAAGGAAATATTTTGAAATCAACATTTTTATCAATTATCAAAGGAATAAAATGTTCTTTGTAATCTCTGAAATCATTTTAACTTATATACTTAATAGCAAAGAAACTGTATCTTGGATGTTGTTTTTGTAAAGAGATGACATTTTCCAACCGAGCATAAACCAACCCAGTTTTCTATAAGTCTCACCACTGTGTAACACAGAAAAACTGATGAGAATAAATGATGATTGTAAACACTGATTAGTTTTGCATAGTCACAATTGAATGACTGGTATAAGAATTTTGACTTATTTGGCGCATGAGCTCTAGAAAGTAGGACAGCTTTTATAGAGTGGGAAATTTCTATGGGAAACTTGGTGTGCAAATGTGATGAGGGGAAGGAATAAATATAATACAGAAAGAAAATAAAAGAGCATGTATAAAGAGGGTGAGGAGGTGGGGGTGGGTAGGGATTTGGGTAAAAATGAGAATCAACTTTTGTCATATACTGGTACAATTTTATACGTGATTTTGAGATGTATATAAATTGTACCAATAAAGAATTCAATTTAAAAAAAAAGAATTTTGACTTTTTTGTATTTGGAAACAAATAAAATTGAGAACATGGAAAAAAAGTGAAAAATTCCAGTGTTCACTCCTCACCCCCATAATTACAGGCTGACTTTTAATACAACCACTGTATTTGCTAACTTGAATACAGTTGTCACTCTTTTCTGAAGTGACAAATTGAGTTTAAGTAGGTTGCAAGTTGTGAAGTCCATTCTGTATTAATGATATGTATTGACAGCAGTGACTGTTTTCCTGAAAGATCTAAAGCAACTCCAAGAAATGGGTAGATTCCTAGACTCATATGAACTTCCAAAGCTGAATGAAGAGGATATAAAAATGTTAAACTACCCAATATCAATCTGGGAAATTGAAAATGTAATAAAAAAAAAAGCTACCAACAAAGAAAAGCCCTGGCCCTGACAGCTTCACTACTGAATTCTATAAAACTTTTAAAGCAGAGTTAATACCAGTACTTCTCAATCTCTTTAATGAAATTGAAAGGGAAGCAGTACTCCCCAAATCATTCCTTGAAGCAACCATCACCTTGATTCCAAAGGCAAGGAAAGATCCCACCAAAAAAGAAAACTACAGGCCAATCTCTCTAATGAACATTGATGCAAAAATCCTCAATAAGATACTTACAAACAGAATACAGAGAGTTATCAAGAAAATAATACACCCTGATCAAGTTGGATTTATCCCAGGGATGCAAGGCTGGTTCAACATATGTAAATCAATTAATGTAATACACTATATTAACAGATTCAAGGACAAAAACCATATGATTATCTCAATAGACGCAGAAAAAGCATTTGACAAAATCCAACACCCATTTATGATCAAAACCCTACAGAGAATTGGAATCGATGGACTTTATCTCAATTTAATACAAGCTATTTATGAGAAACCAACAGCCAGCATCATACTCAATGAGCAAAAACTGAAACCTTTTACACTAAGGTCAGGAATGAGACAAGGATGCCTATTGTCACCACTCTTGTTCAGTATAGTACTGGAAACATTAGCCATAGCAATCAGGCAGGACAAAGATATAAAAGGAATAAAGATAGGAAAGGAAGAAGTTAAACTGTCATTATTTGCTGATGATATGATACTTTATTTAG
>PVIC010028378.1:0-23257 GCA_004025085.1 Thryonomys swinderianus
GAACTCAGGTCCTTACGCTTGCGAGGCAGGCGCCGGAACCACTGAGCTAACCCTCCGGCCCTCCTTCCTTTCTTTTGACAGGGTCTTGCTTTGCAGTTCAGGATGGCCCTGAGCTCACTCTGTAGCCCAGGCAAGCCTCGAACTCAGCAATCCTCCTGCCTCTGCCTCCCGAGTGCTGGGATTACAGGTGTGAGCCACCGCACCTGGCACTGTGGTATATGGTACTTATTGCTGGTGGGTGAGAGTCACCACGCCTGGTATTGTATGTAGTTACCAGAGATCAAACCAGGGACTCTGTGCTTGCAGGGCAGGCTCTGAAACCACTAGGCTAAATCCCCGGCCCGAGAAATGAGTTTCTATTGTGATTACATCACCATTGTTTCATGATTCTTCTCTTTTCTCACCACCTGTAGCTGAACATAACCCAACACATGCACATACGTGTGTGGCATGTCCACATGCAGGGAAGCGCCTGTGGCAACAATTCTGGGGATGGAACCCAGCGTCTCATACACACAGGCAAGTGCTCCACACTGTGCTCCACACTCAGCCCTACCTGGGTTGCGTCTTACAAAAGCAGTAAACCAAAGGAAATGTGTCCTAAGTCCCTCCGCCTCTGCCTTACCGTCTCGGGTCGGTGATCCTATTCTCCCCGGGCTTCCTCCCTTCACAGCTCCGGGACCTAGAGGACGACAGGGTCTTGGGCTTGCGAACACAAAACTCCGAGGCTCAAGCTTACAACTGCTGAAAGGCACTCACAGTGCCTCATTCTCTTGGGGGCAGGGAAGAAGATTCGTTCCATGGCTTCCTCTTCCCCAGTGGTGGGGAAAAACAGAAAACTAAGTTGCTAATGCCTCCAAGGAGAAGACAGATGGAAGTACACCTGTATTTCATTCACTTAGTCAATGAATATTGAATCAGGGCCATAGTGTTCTGAACACTATCTAGGTGGGGAGATAATAAGTAATAAGAGTCTTTGTTGTTGTGAAGCACACAGACAATAAGAACGCTCAACATCACCGGTCATTTGAGAGATGCAGATGAAAACAACCCTGAGATTTCATCTCGCTCCACAAAGAATGGCTGCTATTGTGAAATTAAGCTGGCGGAGCTGTGGGAAGAAAGGAACTCTTCTCCACTGCTAGTGGGAATGTAGCGCAAGTGTGGAGATTCCTCAAAAAACCCCGTAGGATTAGAGGTCCTGTTTGACCCCGGGATTCCTCTGCTAGGAATATACACGAAAGAATTAGAATCATATCATAGTGACATATGTGCACCAATGTTCATAGCAGCCCAGCTTATGATAGCTAGTTCTTGGAAACAACCCCAATGCCCATAAATTGGAGACTGGATAAAGAAGCTGTGACTTTTTAATAAAATGGATATTACTCTGCCATAAAGAATGATAGGTTTGAGTCATTTATTCTCAGATGGACATACCTTCAGGACATACTCATAAGTGAAATAGATAGGTCCCAGATGTATAAATACCATATCTTTTCTCTGGTATGAGAATCTGAAAATGTAAATGAATTCTAGAATGTACGATCAATATTGTGAAATATAAAATATTCAAAGGAAAAAGGGTAGGGGTAAGTAATGAGGGGAAAGAAAAATATGACGTTAAAAAAAGGAAGAAAGCATATGTATATAGGGGGTGGGGGTTGTAGGATGGGTTAGGGGATGAGTAAAAATAGATTAACTCATGTCATATACTGGTACAAATTCCCAATGTTGGGTCTGATCGTGATGTATATATAAAAATGTATCAGTAGGGCCAGAGATTTGGCTCAGCAGTTCTGGCACCTGCTTGGCAAGTGCAAGGTCCTGAGTTCGACCCTCAGTAACCACATACAGCAATACTGGGCATGGTGACTCACGCCCACCAGCAATCAATACCACATACCACAGTGCTGAGCATGGTGGGTCATGCCAGCACTCGGGAGGCAGAGGCAGGAGCATTGCTGAGTTTGAGGTTTACCTGGGCTACGGCCAGCCTGAACTACAAAGTGAGGCCCTGTCTCAATAATAAAAAAAAGTACCAATAAAGAATTCAATTGAAAAATAAGTTCTTTTTAGAATTAAAAAAAGAATATATTTAGATTTATCTTCCCTTTGATTGACAACACAACTGACCAAACCTGTGGGGTTCAGTGTGATGTTTTGATACACATACATTGTACAGTAACACATCGAGGTACTTTGCATATCTGTCACTTCAAACATTTATTGTTTCTTTGTGGCAAGACATTCGAAATCCCATTCTCTAATTCTTTTGCAGGGCACGGGGAACTTATTGACTGTAGTCATCATGGTGTGAAAAAGCCACCCAGCAATTCTTCTTCATGTCGCTCAGAACCCACCACCCAGCCCCTCCCCCCACTTCCTCATCCTCTGGTGACCTCTATTGTACTCTATACTCCTATGAGGTTGGCTTTCTGAGATTCCAGATTGGAGCAAAGTCAACAAGCTCATGCGTGGATATCGCTGTATGAAGGTGCCTTTCTCAGCACTCGGTGTAGCTGGGTGTGCGTCCGTCTGTGAGCGATCGTTCCTGGAAGACCTCAGTGTCACGCCATTACTTTCATTCATTCACTTGACTGGCATTTTCTCGTTGCCTAGAAGCGCCAGGCTAGGACCTGGCAATTTAAAGGCAAACAGGGGAGTCTCTTTCAAGGCAGGTGGGAGTGCTGACCCTACCAACGGTTGGCACATAGAGAGGCCGGAGTTCTGCTCCTACAGAGGCCGCCATGAGACTCTCCCTCAAAGGCCACCGCAGCCGGGGCGGTCAGGACAGCAGGAAAATATAAATGAATGATAAAAACATGACGTGTTCAAATGTATGAGTGAAAAAGAAATGAAGATCAAACTGGGCAAGGCAACACGCACCCATAATCCCAGCACTCCAGGAGCGTGACGCAAGAAGGTTGCAAGTTCAAACCCAGACAGGGCAGTTTAGTGACTTAGCAAGGCCCTGCCTTAAAATAAAAAATAAAAAAAGAAAAAGAAAGGGGCTGCAGGGGGCCGGAGGGTTAGCTCAGTGGTTCCGGCGCCTGCCTCGCAAGCGCAAGGTCCTGAGTTTGATCCCCGGTAACCACATACAGTGCCGGGCGTGGTGGCTCACACCTGTCATCCCAGCACTTGGGAGGCAGAGGCAGGAGGACTGCTGAGTTCGAGGCTTGCCTGGGCCACAAAGTGAGCTCAGGGCCAGCCTGAACTACAAAGCGAGACCCTGTCTCAAAAAAACCCCACAAAACCCAAAAAAGCTTGGGCCGGAGATTTAGCTCAGTGGTTCTGACACCTGCCTCGCAAGCGCAAGGTCCTGAGTTCAATCCCCAGTGACCACATACAATGCTGGGCGTGGTGACTCACACTCACCAGCAATCAATACCGCATACCAAAGTGCTGGGCGTGGTGGCTCACGCCTGTCATCCCAGCACTGGGAGGCAGAGACAGGAGGATTGCTGAGTTTGAGGCTTGCCTGGGCTACATAGTGAGCTCAGAGCCAGCCTAAACTACAAAGCGAGACCCTGTCTCAAAAAAAAAGGAAAAGAAAGGGGCTGCAGTTAGAGCATAGTGCAAAGACCCTGGTTTCCCCTAGATACACATAAAGAAATTGAGATCACACATGAAACATTATTTTTTTTTTTTTTGAGACAGGGTCTCGCTTTGTAGTTCAGGCTGGCTCTGAGCTCACTATTGAAACATTATTTTTTTAAAGCCACTTGGTTGGCAACACTTAACATTGGCAATATCAATTATTAGCATGTGTGTACCACTTTCCCTGTCTAGATTAGTGTATCTAGCAGGTGGGGCTAAGAGGCAGATTGGCAATATCTGTTCAATATCTGTAAAACAGCTCCATATCAAGTCTCAGTGGGCCTTTTTACAGTGTGTCCCCTGGAAAAGCACCCACCCTTGATGGAAAGAAGCACCTATGAGACTGTGTATCCTAGCAACACTGTCTTCACTAAGAAATAACAAACTGGGCAGGAGGAAAGAGATTATGTATGAGCCTTGTTCTGTAGTATTCGACTATAGGCAAGAAATTAAGAAGAATGTGATGGATCTAGGCACTGACCTAGAAAAATCTGTAAGACGTACAGTGGGTGAAAAAAGGCAAATTGTAGAACAACACAGTGAATGTGGCTCCTTCACACTAAATAATGATCAATTGTTCGCTTAGCAACTGCTTTAGAAGAGGTTCTGGAAACATAAACACCAAATGAACAACATAAATTATTTTTGGACAAAGAGACAGAGAATTAGTGTTGGGAGGCAGACTCATCTGTGCTGGTTTAATTTGTAGGCAGGCAACGACACCACCAAGCTACGTCCCCGGCCCCTCTGGTTTAATTTGCAGGAAGGGCGATGCATTCATGCATTACTTGTGCAATCTTAAAAATGGGTTTTTAAAGTATTAAAATGTACCTGCAATTCATGGTGAGCGGCTTCTTCTTTCCCAGCCACCAAGGAGCAGAGTTCTTATGCTGCCAATTCCAGGCTCACACAGAATGGACCCGAGCTCCTCCGGGCACAGCGCTGTCCACCCTGTGCCCAGAAACACTTTCCCGACTGCTGCAGACCCGGAGCGTGGCCACTGGGTCCCCGCACAGATCCCATCGGTGCTGTTTACAGAGCTTTGACATTTGTTCAGCCAGAGCTAACTGTGGGGCGATTCTACCATTCCCATGCTGCTGTCGGGTTTGGGGTTGTTTCTGTTTTTGTTTTTTGTTTTCAATAAAAACTGAGAGGTTGAACGTGCGATGTTAACATGCAACCTAGTGTAAGACCACTGTAGCCAGAAGGCTTTGGAAATTGATTCTTTTGGGGGCGCACCCGGAAAGCACTTGTGGGAAGCGGCCACACGCAGTCTGATGAGTTGGCAAGGGGGTGGGGTGGGAGCTGCAGCTCGCCAGGCTGCCCCCTGCCCCGTGTGCGCCCCTGTGGGGCGGCCGAGCTCTGGAGAGAGCCGGCGCCTTCGGGTGGGGAAGGCACAAGGCACGGCAGCCTGCGCGTCAGCGCTCAGTAGGGCCCAAACGCTCGTTCAGTCCTGAAAGTTTTTTTTTTCTGAGACAGTGTCTCGCTTTGTACTTCAGGCTGGCCCTGAGCTCACTATGTAGCCCAGGCAAGCCTCGAACTCAGCAATCCTCCTGCCTCTGCCTCCCGAGTGCTGGGATGACAGGCGTGAGCCAGCACGCCTGGCAGCCCTGAGAGTTTTGATGGACTTGGCTAAATATAAACTGTCTCTCGGAAAGCAGATGCCACTGTCTGCGCTCCGTTCCTTCTCCAGCGCTTCCCTTGGCCGGCTCTTCTCCAGGGAGCCCTTCCCTGCCTTTTCCATGGCCCATGAACCTCTTCTGTCTGTTTTTAAATATGTTTGCAGTATTTAACAGTTGCTTTTATTGAGGATCCTGGCTACCACAGTCACCTTTTTTACTGTCCCTTCCGTCTGCACCCTCAAATCACCTTCCTATGTCCCATCTCGGTCTACCCCTTTTCTTTTATCATATATATTTTACTTTACTCTTTATTATTTAAAATATATTTTTCCATGTGAATTTGACTTACAATTTCAGTTTTTCCTACAGAACAGACCATCTTTCACGTAAAAGAAACCATCCTATATTTAACCTCTATCCGACTTACTATGACCTCCAGGTGCATCCATTTCCCTACAAATGACTCATTTACCTTTAAGGCAGAGCAGTATCCGCTGTGTGTAAACACCGCATTTTTAAATCTTTTCATCTATTGTTAGAAATACAGGCTACTTCCAAGGTGCAGGTCTTAGGAGTTGCGCTCTACACACAGGCAGAGTTGCATGAGGGTTGGGGAGAGCTGCTACCCAGAATGCCTCCGGCTGGGGAGGCGGGAGCCTCCCACGGGGTCACCGTCACTCCCGACGCCGGGAGAAAAGTCGTCCATCACCAGTGCGTGGGACACCAAAAGGATTTCTGCTGAAGGAGAGTTTTATTTAAATGTATGCAATGCAACCTCATGGGCCCTGTCAGCAGGTTCTGGAAAGAAAATGGCAGATTCTAAATGCTTATGTGGTCAGAAAGGCCTTGAGCTCAGCAAAAAATGTCAGAAGCCTCCCTTCCTGCCCACTGCCCTCCTTGGTACCGCTTAGAGGAAGCCGAGGGTCAGGGAGCGGGAAGGAGCAGGCTGGAGGCCGCCTGGCCACAGGGGTCGCTCGGACTCGGTAGCACTCGGGCGCTTTAAGTAGCTTACCCAGGCTTCTCCACTCCTTCAAGGCAGTATGAAATAGACACTATCGCTGCTCCTGTTTACAGCTCGGAGGCGACTGGGGCCGGCAGGACGGTCACCTAGACAGGGATGGAGCCGAGACTCGCACTCAGCGCCTTTCATCTCTTTCCTCCGGTTCCCTCAAGTGCACAGTGCTCCCAAATGGACTCCGAGGAACGTTTGCCCTGAAAGATGCTGATCTGATCTGATAGGTTTTAGGGGCCGGGGACTATAGCTCGGTGGCATAGCGTCTACCTACAAGGAAGGGCCTGCGTTCCATTGCTGGCAACTCTCTCTCTCTCTCTCTCTCACACACACACACACGAAAATTTCTAGGAAATGTAATCTATTTAGATTTATATTTTTTGCCATCTCTGATGTAATCAGTGTTTCTCTGATATAATCACTATTTTCTTTTTGCAAGGGCTGAAGCTGAGACAGCCCCCTGTTCCCCCAGAGCGATTTTGCGCCTGGAATCCTCTCCGGGAAGCTCAGGGAGAAAAGGACCATTTCTTCAGGCCACGCAAGGGATGTGGACATTGGTCAGCAACAGAACCTGCTGCATATGCTCGTTCTTCTCAGGAGCTTGGATGTGTCTTGTACCCGCATCTTGCCAGCGAGGCCAAAGCCCCAGGACGGCAGCAGGTTGCTCTCGCCCCTGCTCTTCCTTCTGCTCGGCAGGAGGCCAACAGCCAAAGCTGGCGGGTGGGTCAGACCGAGGCCCTGGATCAGACTGCAGCCTAAGTCAGGCCGGGGCTGCCTCTCTCCAGTCCCAACTCAACCACGAAGCAAGCCAGATCCACACCAGTTTGCAGTCAGTTTCAGATGTTTTGGTTTTATTACTAGGCATTATGGATACTTGGCTACAAAATCAAAGAATGTAAGAGAAGGTACTACAACAAAAAGATTCCCTTACTGCAGTCATCTTGAATATATTCCTTTCCCAGAACCAACTTCTTTTACTTTGTTAAACAACTTCTGCTTAAATTATTTTCTTGTCAATTTTATATCCCTAATATGTGTATTTCTGTATTTGTGATGCATCTATTTTAGACATTATTGTAATGAGCTTTCTTTCTTTCATTCATTTTTTTTTTTTTGAGACAGGATCTCACTTTGTAGTTCAGGCTGGCCCCGAGCTCACTATGTAGCCCAGGCCAGCCTGGAACTCACAGCACTCCTCCTGCCTCTGCCTCCTGAGTGCTGGGATTATAGGCATGAGCCACAGCCTTGTGGTGTGTGGTTATTGGGAATTGAACTCTGGAGCTTGCACTTGCCAGGCAGCCACCAGAACCACTGAGCTAAATCTTCCCCCCTTCCATCCCTACAATTAGCTTTCTTTAAGGAGGAAGAGGGCTGATTTACTCAATTAGTCTAAGCTTCACAATATCCATTGCTATTCTTATTCCCTTAACTATTTACCCTCAAGATTATATACAAATACTCTGATTGCCTGATGCTATTGGGTTTCCAGTTCCCACGGCATGAAAAACATTCAGAGCTCCACATTTCTTCCTCCACGTTCCCTCATGACCCTACAACTAGGCCGGCTGATTTCTTCACTGTCTGCACTACTAAGGCTAAACGGACATCAGTGAGAGGTAGTCTGCCCAGCTGCGGTAGAATTTTCTAGACTAAGTGGTGCTGTGGTCCACAGTGATCACCGTGGACCCGGGTTCAGGCCTCTGAACTGATAGGGTGAGTCACAGAGTCACCAAGCAGACTCTGGGAAGGCTTCCAGAACACTTCTGGCCATACTCGGGATTACACACACTTATATAGAGAACGAAGAGAGGGTGTGGTTATGGTGTGGTTACGTCTCGTTTCGTCTGACTGGCTGATCTCGTATAGTTAGCTCTGATTGGTGGGATAGTACAGCCAGTTGAAACCTTGTTGTGATGGTATTTTCTAAACTGGCTCCAGGTGTGAGTGAATTGTCCTCAAGGGATTCGGTGTGGTGATCCACGAAGCACAATCCAATAGCCTGAGGGCCCTGAAAAAGAGCGGGATGCTTCTGCCATCCCCTGTGGCTTCTGCAGCCTTGTGGCACCTGTGGGAGCCACCCACTACTCTGCCCCACCCAGGCCACTCGCGGGGACCCAGAATGCTGCTGTGTTCCCCTTGACCCCGGAGGGGAAAAGGATGAGTACCTAATGTGGTCAGCTCTTGGACAAGTGAAGCAGTCACGACCAAGGGTGAGCAGGAGTCACCCCACCAGGTAGGGGGAAGTCTCTAAGCACAGGACCATCTTCCTTATGGCGATCACAGCTACTAGGAGATGTACGTGTGGCGCACTTAACCCAGACAGGCTTGAGCTTCCCCTTCAAAGTGGCTACCGTGATCTTCCTGCCCAGTGTATTCAAGATGTCATCAACTGTTAACACAAAAGCGGCAGGAAGGAGCAGAATACTGAACTCCCTCAGCTACACCTGTGTCTATTTAAGGAAAAAGCAGAATCCTCTTTTTTTCCCTCCGGGGATCACAGGAGCTGTCTCATTAAACTAGATGTTGTAGAACACGTGGAAGAGCCAGGGCCAACCGAGGTGCAAGGGGAAGAAATCCTATTAGGCTTCGCAGCAGGAATCTCACTGGAGACCCACGAAGCTCTTTGTGTGTCAATGTGGCCTCTGCTTCCGGGGGGGGGGTGCTGTTTACGTGCAGAAACCATTCTGGAGACCATATAAAAGGCTTTTTTTGTTTTTCATAAATGTTTAGAACAGAAAGGGAGAGAAAACTACATTTAAAAAATTCTATTGAGGGCCGGAGGAGAGGACAGACGGCCCTGGGCGGTGCCGACCCGAGGGGTCCTGACTGGCTGCCTTCTCGGAGGAACGGAGAGTTCAGCCAAGTAAGATTGAGCTTGTGAGTGTGAGGAAAGAAGACAGAAATATTCAGCGTGGGAGGCCAGGGAAATAAAGAGTGATTTCCACCCCGCACATAAGCCAGCTCGGACCAGGGGCCAAGGGTTTGAAGCTAACGCCCGGGGCCGGCCTGGGTGCTTAGCTTGGCCTTCAGGTGCACGGGGCTGCGTGGACAGTACAGTCACGGACGTGGAAGACAGGGATATGGCTTGGCCCAGAGCGCAGGAAAGTGAGAAGAGCGAAGGAGAGTCAGTGCTGGACCAGGAGCTGGGCAAGGAGAGACGCAGACAGGAGGTGAGCGGAAGTGCAGAGGTCCGGCGTCAGGGCGCGGTCCTGGTGGAGGCAGACTGCTGAGGCTGTGATCGCGAGGCGGAGGCCTCGAGATGGACGCGTTGAAGCAGGAGCTGGAGTTCTTGAACCGTCATACGTCCGTGGTGGCTGAGAGAGGTGGCAAGAGAAAGCAGAAGGCCAATAAAGCAAGACGTGAGGGTGTAAAGGGTCATCCTCACGAGACAGCGACTCAGGAGCAGGAGCAGCGAGGCCAGGGAAGCAGGAGCTGACACTTGGCAAGGACCTGATGTTGCTAAGGTGAGGTGGCCGGTGCCAGTCTCAGGAGAGACGAAGATGCCGGCAGTAGGAAGTTCTGTGCATAGCGTCTGAGAGCAATGAGGCCGCCTACCCTGCACCCAGACCTAAGGGGTCTGCAGAGGACGGGCACACTGACGGCGCTGCGGGAGGCCACGGCTCCCGGAGCCACGGCTTTGTCCGCAGAAGGACACGTGGAGCAGCAAGTTTCCAGTAACATTCACCAAAGGGCCCCACTTCACCAACCCTGGGCTGAAGTGCTCGACCTTTTCCTCACAGACTGGCCTCTCGTGAAGCAGTGAGACGGCAAGGAGAGACTATTCGTAAGCTCTTGTTTCAGTTTTTGTTACTTTGGTGTGGAGAGAAAGTGAACATGGGGATGTTTCGGGTGACTGTGGTGCAGCGGCCGAGGCGTAATTTCCGGCACAGCCGCAGGAGCCAAGTGCCCAGGCCTCTTCTCCGGCTGCGGCTCGGCACAGCCCCTCACCGGGCCCATCTCCGCGCAGCAACCCACGCCGGACACTTCAGGTACTGTGGTGTGTCGCGGCCACGGGACACAGGTGGGCCACACTCACTAACGTCCATTAAGCAAGGAGCAGCCAGACCCTTTGTGGGGTCAAGACTCTGCCTTGCCACTGGAGACCGCTTTGCGCAATGTGTACTCCCTTGAGTTCCATTTTCTCGGGACACTTCTTCCAGAATGTTCTCTTCGGAACACACCGTTCTACATTCAGTGACCACACATCGGGGTCAGACAAGCTCCAGCATCACAATGCAGTAACGCTGGGAACAAAACGTAATTTCTTTATGGAAATAAAGTGAATTGATATCTGTGAATGCTCATCTGCCCACAGCATGGAAGGACACTGTATTTATCACTGTCAAGGGTTATGAAGTACTTATTTTTCACACAGTTTAACAGCAGAAATTCCAACTGAAGAGCTAACATTTGGACGCTGATGTTTCCATAAATGCTAGGTACACAATCAGAGTGTCCGGTGTGGGAAGGTTCACTTCAAAGAGCAGATATAATTATGCCTGGGCCCAAAGAAGAAAATCAAGTTGCTGGGTAGGAACACCATGAAAACAAAACAAAGGTTTTAAGGAGAAATACTTTTTTAAATAGTAAGAAATACTTTTTATTCATTTACAATCACTCCCAACCCCCACTGGTTCTTGGTCAGTTAAAAAATTCATGGCATCTTGTAGGCCTCCTTATTTATCATGTTAATGTACTCATTTTTGTACAGCAAGTCATTTAACACAAAATTTAAAGTACTTTAAGTGAGAAAAGTGGTGGCAGTTGCCTGTAGTCCCTTCTCTTTGGGAGGATGAGGCAGGAGGGTCTACTCAAGTGCAGGAGTTCAGGGGTAGCCTGGGCTATGTGGCAAGATCCCTCCTCAAGAAAGAATTGTAAACAGTATTACCAGCACCTCACATTTTCAGTAATGGTCTGAATTCAGATTCTGCTGAAAACAAATTGGCTGCTTTAACCCGGTGAAAACCAAACACACTTATAAAAGGTCCTGATACCATCATGGGAAGGGTTATTTTTCTGGACTTTTGTGAAAAGTGCAGTTTTCCAACAAAAAAATAAGACAAATTTTTTTTGACATAGACTTTGGCAAGTTTATATTCTATTGTGATCTTGTTTTTTTTTGAGACAGGGTCTCACTTTGTAGTTCAGGCTGGCCCTGAGCTCACTATGTAGCCCAGGCAAGCCTCGAACTCAGCAATCCTCCTGTCTCTGCCTCCCGAGTGCTAGGATTACAGAGGTGAGCCACCAAACCCGGCATTGTGGTATGTGGTTACCAGGGATCAAACCAAGGACCTTGTGCTTGCTAGGCAGGCGCTGGAACCTCTGAGCTAAATCTCCAGCTAGTACTATTATTTTCTGTCATACAATTCAGAGGCTGAGCTGTGTAGCCCAGGACGGCCTCAAAACTCAAGGCCTTCCTCCTGCCTCAGCCTCTCAAACGCTGTGATTACAGGTGTGCATCATCAGTGCAGGCAGCTCCTGTCTGTTCTCGGTTAGAGTGTAAGCCCTCTCTGATGAGTCTCACACTGAGGAGATGTGAGTGCCATGTCGTTTTCAGAAGCCCCGGCGCACATGATGCTGTGGCAGTGCCTGACACGCCCTGGGCACGGCCGTGTGCAGGCACGGACCTAAGCTCGTGGCGTGGAAGGAAGGAGGGCAAGGTCACACTGTTGCAGCATGGGTCAGGGCTGCAGCCCACCCGGAGCCCAGTACCTGTTACTAGCTTAGAGATGACGCTCTGAGATGCTCTCTGTGACACCATCTCGCCTGTGTCCCATCTAGCACAAGGCCTGACTGTGTGGAAATATTTTAATGTAACAGTTATTATACATGTTATTGAATAT
This sequence comes from Thryonomys swinderianus, assembly GCA_004025085.1. Taxonomy (NCBI): domain Eukaryota; kingdom Metazoa; phylum Chordata; class Mammalia; order Rodentia; family Thryonomyidae; genus Thryonomys; species Thryonomys swinderianus. Next base: position 12,078 of record PVIC010028378.1, read on the forward strand.
TTTTTGTTTGTTTCAAACTGAGCCAATGACACAATTTGGAGAGTGGTCCAAGTATATGTTAACTTTTGCACAGACATCTAGTTTGAGAAAGGTGATCTACTAGTACGTAAGTGCACATTCACCCCATTCTTTAAAAACCTGCACGAACACGCTGAAACTGGGTCCCCGCGCAGGACCAGCAGTCTGTGGCTGCAGGGAGGTCAGCCAGGGAGAGTGCGCAGGCGCGCGGGCGGGGCGGGGCCTGCTTTCCTTCCTCCCGGCCTCACCTGCACTCTCCAACCCAATGTCTTGACGCTCCGGCCAACACAAGGAAAGCTCTCCTGTGTTACTAGCTTAACAAAAACATTTAAAAACTAACCAATTATTGCCGTTTAATATTTACAGTAAGAAACTTACAAAAGACAAGGAGACTACCAGTGCTCCGAGCAGAGCCAGGTACGCGGCTCTCCAGCCGGCTGGGTGGGCTGGGCGCTGCGGCTGGGCACACCTGGCCCTCGGCCTCTGGAGACGCTGCCGCCAACGGCGAGGATCAGTGGGCCCGTCCTGCGCTTCTTACCGAGGGGCTCAGGACGGGCCCCGCCGGGTGCAGGAGTCTCGCTCCCCTCCCAGCCACGGCTTCCTCACTGGAGGCCGTAAGTCTGAGTGGAATTGTTCACGCTGAGCGTCACGATGAGAGAGCGAGGGTCTTTCTTATTCTTGTGAACTGTGACTCGCCCTTTCAAGGATTCACCTGTACAAGAAAGGCAAAGATGTTTTATGACTTCAAGGAATGCCGTCCAGCAAAGAGGTAAAGGATGACACGAGCAGCCGGAGGGGCAGGAATGAGAAACACACCCAGCTGAGACATCCGAGTTATCTTGGGGAGAGGGGCAGCTGTGGAGATTGAACGCACGGGCTTTAGACTGAGCAACATTCCCAGCTCTTCATTTTTATTTTGAGACAGGATCTGGCCACATCTCAAGCTGCTGAGGCAGAAGGTCACAAGTTAGAGCTGAGCTCTCGGAGTGCGGATCTGACTTGTGATCCTTCTGCCTCAGCCTCCCGATGCATGTGCTGGAATCACACATGAGCCACCACACCCAGGTGAGAGGTCAAAATCAGAGCAGCTTTATGTTTCATTAATTCCTGATCGTAGTACAAACTACACCACGCAGTTACCACACTCTTGTGACAGACGAGCAAGTCGCACGGTGAGGCGGGCAGCTTCACGTGTCTCGGAACGGCAGAGCTACGGCGGGCTCTGGGCACTGACCAACAGGGCAGGCCTCTGCCCCACTCCGAGCCCACAGCCACGGGGCCTCACCCTGTCCACAGGGCACCGGCGGAGGGGCGGGGAGGCTGGCGGGTGGCAAATGCCCAGGCTTCACAGGAGCTCCCGGCACGTTCCCCAGCGTGGCGCCCGAGGTGCAGAATGCACATACGGAGCCCCGAGGCAACAGCACCTCAGGGAACGGGAATCTGCAGCTGGGAAAACTTCAGAAAATTTGTTTTTTTGTGACTCATAACAAGGTTGCTGGCTTTAATATACAGACACAGAAAATACTAACAACTTACACAGCTAAGTAACGAGCAAAAAAATACACCCACCGATATGCAAAGACTGGTTTCCTAAAACTTTATTCCCCTTTGCTTTATTCCAAAGGGGAATTCATGGGTTTTTCTAATTGCTAATAGTTCTCATTTCACCATTTATTTGCAAAGTGCTATTTAAAAATAAGAGAGATCCTCAGCTGCTCCTGGTCGCTGTTGCTCACTCTAGTAAAGGCGAGGCCGGGGGCCGCTTTCCAGTGCGATGGAGGGAGGCTCGGGTAGGTTGCAAAGGGCCCGCTACCCAGTCAGTCCGGCGCCTCACTGAGAACCCCGGGGCCCCGCCCGCAGGGACAGCATGTCCGTGCTCACTGCAAGAGCGCGGAGAGGCAGGGCACGAGGACGCGGTGCACACGGGAGCGCGCACGTGCAGCTCTGGCTTCTGCCCGCGGGGAGACAGCAAGAGAGCCGCTGCTGCCCTCGCTCGCTGCTGCCGTCTGCCTGCCGCAAACTGTCTCTTCTGCGACGCCCTGTGCCAGGCTACCCTCCTGTGGGGCCTGGTGAATTATGGACGGAAACCTCTACAAACCGTGAGTTAAGTAACCCTTTTCTCCTGTAACTTCAGGTGTTGGGTATTTTGTCTCAGCAACAAGAAGAGTAAGTAAGACGGAAGGCTCACATCACCTTTTCTTTCTTTCTGGCACTGGGGCCGAACTCAGGATCTTGCACTTGCCAGGCGGCGCGGCAACACTGCGCAGCGGCCTGGCCCAGGGCTCTCATCGCTCTACAAAGGTAGCGAGTGCCTTGCTGGCAGAAGGACAGATGTACAGATCAAAGGAACAAGAGCTCGGAAGTAACCCTGTACACATACTATGGTCCATTAATTTTTGACAAAGGAGCCAAGGAAATTAAATGGGAAAAGATAGGGTTTTTCTTCTTTTTCTTCTTCCAGAAATGATAACGGGGCCTGGCGTGGTGGCTCACGCCTGTCATCCCAGCACTCGGGAGGCAGAGGCAGGAGGATTGCTGAGTTCGAGGCTTGCCTGGGCTACATAGTGAGCCCAGAGCCAACCTGAACTACAAAGTGAGACCCTGTCTCAAACAAAGAAAAAAGTTCAGTGGAGACTCCAGGAAGTAGAATGTAGAACATCTGAATGGAAAAAAAGAATAAAGATATATACTTGTACTTATGGTACAAGTTCCATATGATGAATGTGATCTTTATATGTATCTAAAATGTACTGATATTCTTAATTTTAAAAAATGACAACTTGATAAAGCAAACTTGCTTTATAAAATAGGGTTTCTTCCATTTTTTAGAGTAATGGAGATTTCTAAAATCTGAATTTTGAATCAGTTCTTCGTGATGTATTATCATAGAATTTCTTCATAAAAAGCATAAAATATCAACTACGTTTTACACTGCTGCCATCTTCATCAACATTGGGTTATTAGAAACCAATCAACCAAACAAGAAAAAGAGATCAAACACTTTTGTTGTCTGGATAAACAGAAAGCAGGTCCAGTTACTCTGCTCTGTACTCCGGTGGTTACTCAGGGCTGGCACCTGCCTCCCGTGTGACCCAGTCTGATGTGTCCGGTGCACCCAAGTCACTTCCTTGCTGATCTGATGCCTATGAGGTCTTCCCGCAAAAGCTCCTTTTTTTTTTGAGACAGGGTCTCGCTTTGTAGTTCAGGCTAGCTCTGAGCTCACTATGGAGCCCAGGCAAGCCTGGAACTCAGCAGTCCTCCTGCCTCTGCCTCCCGAGTGCTGGGATGACAGGTGTGAGCCACCATGCCCGGCACTGTGGTATGTGGTCACCACACCCAGTACTGTATGTGGTTACCGGGGATTGAACTCAAGACCTTGTACTTGCGAGGTAGGCGCTGGAACCACTGAGCTAAATTTCCAGCCTGCAAGTTTCTTTTAATGCATTTGCTCTCATGGCTGCTGCTCTTTCATGAGGCTGCAGTTAGTATTTTTAAAAACCCCAAAACTAAATGGGTTTATGTTCTATTCAATCCTCAGCAAAAAGGTGAAAAGGGATATATCCCGTGGCACAGGTCAGTGAACTCATTTCAAATTCAAAGGATATACCTATAAAAGTTCTATGTGCCAGGTGTGGTGGCTCACGCCTGTAATCCCAGAACTTGGGAGGCAGAGACAGGAGGATTGCTGAGTTCGAGGCTTGCCTGGGCTACATAGGGAGCTCAGGGCCAGCCTGAACTGCAAAGCGAGACCCTGTCTCAAAAAAAAAAAAAAAAAAAAAAGTTCTATGTATTCCTCTTTAAAAATAAAGCCCAAGCCAATATGACTTAGCAGTGGCTAGTTCTTTTCTACTTTTTCTTTTGCAGATCTAGGGATTGAATCTGGTGTTTTGCACAAGCTAGCTCTATCACTGAAGTACACACCCAGCCCTAGCAATGCATATTTCTGTAAAATATTTACAGAAGAATTTAAACATCAATATGAAACAAAAATGACTCATGTTAAAAAATTAAAATTATATGAACTGCCTTATATAAAGTTGATACTGTTATTTTCATGTCTGAAATACAATACAAATAGTCTTTTTCACAGTATTAATTTCAAAGATTAGGTGCACACACTTATTTAAGTTAATTAAATGTCAGGAAGGGTCAAGTAATAAATACATAATCACACTGCTGAATTGCTCCGATTGTTGAGGCCTGAAGTGCCGAGGCAGCGGCGTAAAGCAGAAAGGACCAGGGTAATTAATCACGTCACGCAGACAGCGAGTGACTGATGTTGTGAGCGCGCGTCCTGTGACGGGAGCTGCTGCGAGGACGCTCCGCAGGGCCGAGCTGCGGCGTCTACAGTACCCAGCAGTCAGTGCGGCCCAGAGCGGCTCGGTCCGCTCGGGAACAAAACTGATTTCGTTTTCATTCTGTTAGAATGTGTTTTTAAAATTAACTTCTACCAAAGCACTGAAATTTCATTTCCCAAGAAGAGGAAAATAAAAACAAAACAAATCATTTTTATTACTATTAAAACTGAGAGTTAAAACCAAAAAGAACCTTAGATTCTAAAGAATTTTAGATCTAATATGCAAAAGCTTAGTACACAAATAAAGAGAAATAAATGAGCTCATCTTATTCCTGTTTTTAAACCAAATCACATGAAATAGATCGGACTTTTAAGGTTAAAAGCTACCATATGAGCTTGTAAAATAAAATGGAACATTATTTCTAAAGGAAAAAAATGCTCTAAATGAAGTTAAGTGCTCTCTAACTCTTTTAAACCCATGGAATTCTGGAGACAGGTACTTCAGTCCCACACACTCTAAAATGTCTCTCGTACTGTGGACCCTTTATTTAAACTATTTTTAGAAGTAGGTTGTAAATAAACAAACTCTTCCTCACAACCTATCGTTCCATTTTACTGTAGCCAAACGTATCACAGCTGAGTTACTGCAGCAAGCTCTGTCTCGGTCTGAGGGTGGAGTGGAGTGGGGCACGCCTGTACTCCCAGCACTCAGAGGCCGCAGCAGGAGGGCGGCATCACCAAAGGAGCTTGTTCCTGTAAGAAGAGGTTATATAGGCCTGAGGCGCCAAGCAGTCTTTGAGTTACAGGGAGAATCTGCAGTCAAACAATCTGTGTGAGAGATTTAGTCTGTGGAAAGCGAAGAGGCTGCCACCTGGAAGCCAGCCGTTCCGCTATTTAGCTTCTGTCCTTCCCAGTGTTTGGGGTCCCTGGGGCCTCACTGCTGCCAGTCACGCTGGCTCCACTGCAGAACTGGATGGGAACCCGGGGACGAGAAAACGGAAGAAAATAATAGAGAAGAAAAACAGGTTTGCCCTGCTGCCTCTGTGTCCAGGACCCTGCTCCATTTTGTGACCTGGAAGGAAGGGCTGTCCTGGAGCTTCTGTCCGCCCCAGTCTGCAGCCCTCTGGACCCGAGGCTGTCTGAGGCCCAGCCTGAGGGCACCAGAAGGAAAAAGCACACACCGACCACTAGTTCACAGGTCTTCTGCTTCTTGTTCCTCCTGCTCATCTACTACTATGTACTTTTCAGGGATCTCAAGTAGCGGTCTGCGCATTCTGGTTTTACAGCTGCATTCCATGGAAGAGACCAGATGGAAGATGGAATGTGCTTAATTCATCTTTCCTGGACCTGGAAATTCAGCGACTTTCTATTTAAATGGTATTTCACATAGACAGTATTCAATTAGTCTTTGCTTCTATTTGGTCTATCTCAGCCTTTCAACTGGCATGTTTAGACCATTCACACTGAATGTAACTATCAACTATTTAAGTGTATTCGCTTTCTATTCATAACCATCTGTTGCTTTCTCCTGTCCTTTGGAACTGAATAATATCTACAATTCTGCTTTACCTTTTCTTTTAGCTTATTAGCTGTACTTGGTAGTTTTGTCTAAGATTTGATAGCTCTTGTTCTAGGATGGGCAGTGGAATTTACTGTAGTTTGCCTTCAAATATTAAATCACTTCATGGGTAGCACAAGAACTTCACATTTTGTTATTTTTTTATCATTGCCACACCTTTTGATTCTCCATATTTTAAAAGCCATAATACATTTTATTTCTCTATGCTTTGCAAGCTATAATACAGAATTTTTCTTCAGTTAATTATCTTTTAAGAAACTAAAAAATGAGAATATAAAGCCTCTTCTGGGTACTCACACATTTACCACTTTTGTCATCTAACAATGCTCTATGTAGATCTGTTTCTGCTTAGTGAAATTTTCACCTGAAGAACCTACTTTGTACTGCCAGTCTTTTTTTTTTTCTTTTTGAGACAGGGTCTCGCTTTGTAGCTCAGGCTGGCCTTGAACTCACTATGTAGCTCAGGAAGCCTCAAACTCAGCAATCCTCCTGCCTCTGCCTCCTGAGTGCTGGGATTACAAGTGTGAACCACCACGCCCAGCTGTCCAGTCTTTTTCTTCTGAAAAAGTCTATACAATTCTAGACACAGAATCTAGGTTGGCAGTTTCTCACAGCACTCTGAAAATGTCATCTATCACCTGACTGACAAAGTTTACGGTAAGTAACGTAGGTGAGGCTAGAAGGCAACATCAGCCAGATACTTCACCGTACTTGAAAAAGTTGGAGGGCAAAGTATGAATCAGTAGTTGCACACTCAACCTCACCAGCTGTCACACAGGATTTTAATTAGATACGAGAGAATTTTGAGGGTCATCAAACTTAAATATTACCTTAAGTTTCCCGAGTTTAAACCATGAATGAACTAGCACTGCTTCTATTGCCGGCAGTAAGATGGCAATGATGACAAGGAAGAAGCATTTCAGTTCCCAAAAGTCAGCACAAGGGCCGGAAGCACACCAGACCAAAGCAACGCGCCCAAGTGAGGATGTAACCCTGCGAGCCCTGCGTTCCCTTTTGGAATGTCCATAACAATGGAACGGAATAAGATTTTTTCTCTTTACAAGCTTCTTCCTTGAATTTCTAGCTAATAGGTATGAATTTTACGGCAGTTTCCTAAAATTGTAATGTTTGGCATAAATGGCTTAAAACTACTTCAATTGTGTTTGCTTCATTTCAGTTTTGCTTTGCTCAGGTTTTCTGGAGACAGAAAATTACAACATCAGGACATTATTTCCATAAAGAACACTGTGGCCTCAAAGTGAGAAAATGACAAGAGGTCGCTCTCCTCTAAGGGTGCTTTTTGCATCTATTAAACTCCATTTACGCATCAACAGTGAAGTCTAAGCCACCTCAGAATTTTTAGATGAAGAGAATGGCCACTTCAGCTTCAAAAGAAATAGTTCAATACAGATGACACTGAACTCCCTTTTGTCATATGCCTCAACCATATTTCAGCTTTCCCCAGAGACAATATCTCCCCTTGACGCCAGCGGTTATCATTCTTACGTGCTGCTCAACTTTTTCTAAATTCATGTATGTACAGTTTTTACATTTTAAAACTTCATACAAAGTGGGATACTGTAGAAGTCACTGTTCACTTCTTGGGCTCAGTGTTGCTTCTGAAGCTGTTTACTTATTCTGCAGTGCTGGGGACCACTGATGATGTTTTTAAAGACACATACACACATGTACCTTACCTGCCTAGAGGTTTTATTCTACTTTGCCTTCTTCTGATGGACATTCAGGTTGTTTCCACCAACCTTTCATTGCTATAGACTAATGTAAGGACGTGTATGCACATGTTGTGGGAGAGACTGTACAGAGTACAAGCCTAGAAAAAAATTTTCTGGGTTGCAGGGATATATTTCGACTTAATTTCCTGGTATCAAACTACTTTCTTAAATTAGCTCAGTGGTTCCAAGCCTGACTTGCAAGCGCAAGGTCCTGAGTTCAATCCCCAGGACTACCCCCCACTCATTTTATTAAATAAAACTCCAGCAAAAGTGTGTGAAAGTTTCAGTTGGCTACAATATTGCAGTATTTTGCATAGATGAGCTTTATGTCCTTTTCTTGTCCAGCAAACTGATGGCTGGGAAACTGTCTTATGGTTCTAGCTAGTTTCCCCCCAATTTTATAGTGATATGTGCTATCTTTTCACTGAAACTTCTACGTTCAGCACACCTATCCTCCATAAGGCTTTTAGGCCAAGTGGGAGGGAAGACTTTTATGTAATAAGAGGTTAAAGTAATTTCATAATTTTAGGGCTGAGTATATAGGTGAGAACTACAGGTCCTAATAATATAAATAAACAATCAATGAGGTTAAAATAAAGGACTGGGGAATCTGATTAGCTCTTTAACCCTGTGTAAGATGTGAACAGGGACAGGAGATAGTAGAGGGGATTCTAGATAAATCTGTTTTGAATACAGTAACTACTGACTAATATTCTATTAATTTACAATTCTATACGACAGTCCTTTAATTTACAATTCTATTATGATAATTTACAATTCTATTATAAATAGAATTTACAATTCTATTATGACAGTCCTCCAGTCAGTAAGGAAATAAAAACATTTTCTTTTAGTTAGACTTGCATCTTATGTGTTATTGTATTAATGATATACTGTACATGTAATACTGTACTATAATGTAAAGAAACATTTTCAAAATTATTTTGTGGTATTTCTGAGCTCCATAATATCTATTTCAAGAAGCAGAAGTTAGATTAAAAAAACTTTTAAACCGGACGTGGTGGCTCATGCCTGTAATCCCAGCACTCGGGAGGCAGAGACAAGAGGATTGCTGAGTTCGAGACTTGCCTGGGCTACATAGTGAGCTCAGAGCCAGCCTGAACTACAAAGCGAGACCCTGTCTCAAAAAAAAAAAAAAAAACAAAACTTTTAAATGTCTTCAATTAAATGATGTATCAATTAAAATGTATGGAGATGGTAACCTCAAAAGCATCTTACTTTAGCATCTGTTACATTGTTCCAAACACAGTAAAAACATAAAATATGGCTGTAAAATGAGCAGCCTATTTACTTAGGAATGAGTAATAATTAGTACTTCCCCTTTCTTTTTTTCTCACCTGCTTGAACTGAAAATGGCTTTTCCAGTAGAAACACTGTTTGTTTCCAGTGTGTTTTGGTACTCTGGGGGCCCGTGGAGAACATGACCTGTATTGACAAAGTTCAAAAGTATCTGATGAAGGACAAGAGTTTTAATATCATGGTACATTAATCTACTAAATCAAATACAAATTCCAATTGCTTACAACAGCAAAATGCTTGTGATCAAACACCTTGGGGCACAAAAATAGAATACAATGTACTCTGCATAATTAATTCTTATGAATAACTCATGATACTTACCCTCTTGTGGCAATTCTTCTCAAAATATATATCAAAGTAGCCAGCAATTGCCTGTATTTTTTTTTTTAAAAAGGAGGAATACAAATGATTATTAAACTGGTATAATAATTATTTGATCTTTTAAGACACAGCAAATTATATAACATTTCAAAGACTACAGGCCTCTTAAACTTGCAACAGGACACTATTTTTTCTAAGAAAGATGTTATAAGTATACATGAGCACACGTATCAACCCTCCACAGGGGATTATAATCATTATGTAATGCCAGCATATACAATAAAAAAGAAAAAGTGAAGAAAAAGATGTTATAAGTAAAAACAAAGTAGTTCAGTTTGGATCTTCCCCACAGAAACAACACATGACAGGGGTAACAGGCAAATCAAATAATTACTAGTTGTTTTGTTAGAGAAATGATTTGGTTAGAGTATCAAAAGGTGAAAGGCCAGGGAAAGAGGGGGCTCCAGCCAGGCCAGGGCAGCCCCACCCTCTCGGCTGAGGTGCTGACAAGGGGCACAGGCCCCAGCAGGGTGTCCAGCCCCCGCCAGGCCTCCAGCCATGCTTGCTGTAGCACCGCTCATAGGACAGACCGCAGAAGCACTTGCAAGGTGAGTCCGGTCCATACTGCAGATCAGGAAATACAACTGTGGCCTCAAGTGACATTTTGGGGATGGCTCAATGCTCCAGTAAACAATGGAAACGTTCTTTTATGCAAAGCAAGCAGGTTTCTTCTGGTTTAGTATGTCCAACTTTAAAATGCTAGGCATACATACATTCATGACAGGAGCAACAGAAAACTTGAAAATGTTAGCTTTTTCTGGAAAAAGAAACACCCAATACTCAAAATAAAATTTACGTTTAAGGAAAAAAACTCCAAAGTCTAAGGATTACAATAGTAGTACAAAGCATTCCTCAATGGAAAACAACATATTGAGATGATTATACAATTTTTTTTTTTTTGGTGGTACCGGGGATTGAACTTGGGCCCTTGTGCTTTCAAAGTAGGTGCAGTACCACTTGAGCCAAATCCCCAGTCTGAATATACGATTTTTTGATTGTACCATTTTTTCTTTCACTAATGGGACTAGTTTGAGTTATATTCTTTTTAAAACTAACATTAACTTAAGCTTATAAAATGATGAAAATAAACATTGATTATAGAAAAAATCACTAGAAAGCTAATTTGTGTGCTCTGTTGCTTTTAAGAATGTAACACTTTATTGATATTGAAGGATCACTAATATGGATTGAGTCCAAAGCAAATTAAGTTTGTCAATATTTAAGTTTGAAGTTCATTATATTTTACCAAGAAAAAACCAAAATCCTAGTCATACTCTTGCCAAATGAAATCATGAATGTGGTGCTCAGCTATGGATCAAGTGAAACTATGCAATCAGAATATATTTCTAAAACAACTTTTCTCAGCTGGCTTTCTAATACTCCAGACTCCCCTGCTTTGTGGTCACTACATGGTGAGATCCTGGGGTGGTGCCTGGCCCACAGTACAAAACAGGCATTTGCTGCATCAGTGTGCTTATCATACATAGTCCTACTATATAGTATTTAGCAGCCTATATCAAGATTATAATTTATATTTTTATTTTCAGATCTCTCACCTACAAAAATTTTCTACAGAAAGTTCTCAACAACTTTTAGCAAATTACATCTTTTAATCTCCAGATCTTGTACAATATAGCCTTACTATATGGTAGGATAATTTATTAAATTACTGTTCTTTAATGCCGGACGTGGTGGCTCACGCCTGTCATCCCAGCACTCGGGAGGCAGAGACAGGAGGATTGCTGAGTTCGCGGCGGCTTGCCTGGGCACCATAGTGAGCTCAGGGCCAGCCTGAACTACAAAGCGAGACCCTGTCTCAAAAAGCAAAAAAAAAAAAAAAAAAAAAAAAAAA
>PVIC010028379.1:0-23231 GCA_004025085.1 Thryonomys swinderianus
TGTCCTTCCCTTTCTTTCTCCTAATTTCTACCTCATGACGTCCTGATGCACTTAACATTGTTTGTCTTTCAGCATTTTGGACATAAAAATGGCTACAGTTACTTACTGAGCTCTTACTATGTGCTGTGCACTGGGCATGGTGCTACACAGCTTCCTTGGATTTATACATTAATTGTCACCACAGTCCTAGGAGGGAGGCATTGTATTTTAAATGTTTTTATTTTTTTGGTACCAGGGATCAAACTCATGACCCTGTGCTTGCAAGGCAGGAGCTGGAACCACTAAGCTACACCTGTGGCGCAAGGTAGGCATTATTATTGTCAGTTTTCCAAGAGATGAAAGTTAAGTGACCTTTCTATGGTGTATCACTTGACCACCCGATAGTAGGTCAAGTCAGGCTTGAACTGGAGTGATCTGATTCCCAAGCATGTACTTGTACTCAGCATGCCTGTGTCACCATGATTTCTTTTTTACACTTAATTTAATTCCTTTAAAAATTGAAATATAATCAGCACACCATAAATTTAATCCCTTTAAAGCTTACAGGCTAGCGGGTTTTAGTACATTGCAAAATTATTCAGACAACACCACCCATGCCAGAATTAAGATACTCTTAATTTCTTTCCATCATCCCCAGAAGAAATTTATATGCCTTAGTAATTATTCCTCAGCGTCTCTGTCCCCAGATTCTAGCAATCACCAAATGCATTTTTATCTCTAAAGATTTGCTTATCTTGGACATTTCATTTAAATAGGATCATCTAACCTATCACTGTTTGCATCTAGCTTCTTACTGTTAACATGATAATTTAAGATTGACCCTTTGGTAGCACATAGCAGTACTTCAATCCCTTTTCAGGGCAAATAATATTCTATGGGGTGAATATACCACCTTTATTTATTCATTCATTAGCTAATGAGCTTTGGGGTTGCCCCTCCTTTTTGGATGTTATGCATAATGCACCGATGACTATTTCACACAATTGTTGTGTGGGCATACGTTTTTCATTTTCGGGTAAAATATCTATAAAAATGGACTCTGTTTAACTTTTTAAAGAACTGTCTTGCTAAGCCTCTTCAACATTCACTGGCAACACATCAAGGTTCTCGTTTCTCCATATCCTTGCCATCTTTGGTGATAGCCACCCTACTGCATATGAAGTGGTACCTCGATGTGATTATTTAAAGTTTTCGTTACAGTCAAATTCACTAAAAACTTGCATCTACGCCACTTTCAGGTGTACTGTTCAGTGACAATAAGTAAACTCACAATGGTGCCGCCATGGCTACTATTCTCTTCACAATAGCCTTCGTTTCTCTCCTCCCAGCCCCCACCAACCAGCCTTTGACCATCCGCCCCCATCAGTTGGATGAGGATAGGCGCATCGCCTCAGTGAGCCTGCACAGCGCCGGCCCTTCTGCGGCTGGTGGAGTCCGCACAGCATAATGCCCTTCAGGGTCCACTCACACTGCAGCACGCCTCAGGGCGTGCATTAGTCTCCTCCAGGTCCTTTTCTGAAACGTTTTCACTTTTCCAAAAATGATCCTTTCTTGATCTTTGTGGTCTAAGCACTGTGCATCCCTTAGAAGTGTACGTGGACGGCTCATGCGTGCAGTGGCTCGTGCGTGCAGTTCTAGCTACTCTTCTGGCTGAGATGGGAAGACTTCGTGGAGCCCAGGAGTTTGGGACCAGCCTGCGCAACATCTGGAGACTCTGTCTCAACAAACAAGCAAACAAGCAAAGAACGCCACTGTGTGAAGCAGCCATGCCTTGAAGACGAGCCAGGTAAGGAGGGCAGAGTCCTCAGCAGTGGCTTGAGCACCTGTGCGAAGGGCCTTCAGAGTGAGTCTGCTCACTTCTCCTTCTCTTCCACGTGAAGACCCAAATGTCCCCCTTTGCTCTGCCTTTCTGTCCCTTCTGCTGCGGGAGAATGAAGCAAGGAGATTTTCGCCTGACTGCCTGGTAAGGCAGGAGGACCCTTGCTTCCATCTCAGAGAGCTGTACATGCACTTCTGTTCTTTTTAAACTATCTCACCTCTAATCTTGTTATGACAGCACGAAAGACCGAGACACTGTCCTTAGTTTACTAATCACTCTGGATCAAGACCCACTCTTCTATTGCCTGTGACACATCTCCAGGTATTCGCTCCTATCTTCCCCTCTAGAATTCATACAGTGAGGTGTATCACTTGTCTGTACCCTCTGGGCTGGCAGAGGCTGGGTAATATTGCTGCTCATAAAAATGGAAGTTCTTGCTCAATCCTGGTGTGTCTTCTGGCCTAATAAAGAAAAATGTCAACTATGCTAATTACAAATACAAATAATTTTAGAATTATGTACATTTACTCCAATTGTTAAAAGTTAATTATGGACACAGATTCTCATTAAGTCTTTATTCTTCTCTTTCATCATTTCAATCCATCCTATATACTGCTGCCTAAATGTTTTTCAACAATGTTAATTTGATCATGTTATTCCTAGTTCAAAAGCTTTATAGTTCCCTATTATCAACCAAGGCAAATATATTTTCCTATTGTTCGACATCTTTCCATGTACTGATTCAAGCAATCAGTAAGAAATACATTTTATACCATAACCCAGAGCACAAATGTATACATTAGCAAAAACACAAGCAATACATTGTTCATGAAAAGTTTCTTCCCTTGCTCTGAATTGTATTTTCTCTTCATTTCCTTCTTTCTCCCTCCCTTGTTCTTTTATCCTTCTCCCTTCCTTCCTTCCTTCCTCCCTCCCTCCCCCTCTCTCTTTCTTTTTCTTCCTCTATCCTCTCTCTTTCTCTTTTGTGCTACTGGTGGTTGAACCTAAAACCTCATACCTGCTAAGGAAGTGGTTTATCACTGAACCACACAACCAGTCTACATCTGTGTTATTAATCTGAAATTAAAACAAATATATATGTAACCAAACTCAAGATGATTTTCAAACCTAGGGTTTAGAAAAAACAATTCTATAGCATGGTCAAAATGAGAAGTCACTTCAAAATTGGATGAAACTAACACCAGTGAAGCCTAAACCTGTTTACATGTTAGACTTGTTTGGAAAACTGAATTTATTAAAAAAAAAAAAAAAAAGCCAACCCAGTCTAGAGCACCACCTTGAAAAATTCCCATTCATAAAGTTTGGGAAGGAGCCCAGAAACCTGCGTTTTTGCTAAATGCCCCCAGTTAATTCTGTCGTACAGCCAGGTTTGGAAACAACTGTTCAACTCCCGTGCCAGACAAACACTGCATGTTTCTTGCATTCTTTTTTCACACATTCATTTTCCTTTACCTGGTATTCATCTCTGTTTATTGGGATCTTCACAAACATCTCTAAAATGCCACTCCTTACTCTAATCCTTTTTTTAAAAAATTTATTTATTTATTTATTTATTTTTTTGAGACAGGGTCTCACTTTGTAGTTCAGGCTGGCCCTGAGCTCACTATGCAGCCCAGGCAAGCCTCGAACTCAGCAATCCTCCTGTCTCTGCCTCCTGAGTGGTTAGCACTTTCTTAATGTTCTTCTGCAAAGGAGACAGATCTAAAGGCGAATACCCCAAGCAGCCCAGGACTGAAATTGTCCTTTTATCTGATGTTAGACTCCCTTACACCTCCCAGTCTCTGTGATCAGAGGTTTCCAGGTCACGTCTTTGAGCTTGACACAGATCAAATACCCTAAACATCATGTTCCCATTTTATTTAGCTACGTGTATTCACAGCACCACTACAGTTATATTTTCCATTTTGCATGGGTGTAAGTTAAAGCACAGAGAGGATCTGATCACTCAAGCTCTCAGGGAGACTGGCAGTGATGGAGGGGAGCCCAGCTCCCCAGGTTCCCAGCCTGGCTCACTCAGTGCCAAACACCAGTGTGCTGCCGTGGGCTGCTGAGGCTGCACAGTGTCCCTCGGGAGGGTTGCCCAGCAACTCCGGAGGATGGAGGCACGTGGGGAAGCACCCTGAGAGCAGACCAGGGAGTCAGGAAAGGGCGATCACGTCCTAAACACGAACACTTCCGAATGCGGTTGAGAAAACATGTAGTTAACAAATAATAGGATTTTGAGCATTTACTTTAAATACCAAGCCACTTTGCACTTATAAGTAGCATTTACTTTTTTTTTTTTTTTTTGAGACAGGGTCTCGCTTTGTAGTTCAGGCTGGCTCTGAGCTCACTATGTAGCCCAGGCAGGCCTCGAACTCGGCAATCCTCCTGCCTCTGCCTCCCGAGTGCTGGGATGACAGGCGTGAGCCACCACACCCAGCACTGTGGTATGCGGTATTGATTGTTGGTGGGCATGAGTCTCCATGCCCAGCATTGTATGTGGTTACTGGGGATCGAACTCAGGACCTTGCACTTGCAAGGCAGGTGCCCGGAACCACTGAGCTAACCCTCCAGCACCAGGTAGCATCTACTTCTTACTCTGAATGTAATGCAAATGAAATGAGAGACCAATGTGAATTTTTAAAAAGCTCTATTATTTGCATGCTTAGAAAATGCCAGCACGTAGACTATCTTAACAGTAAAGGAAGGAAGTGGTAGTGATTGAAGTGAAGAACTGGGTGACATAAGAGGCAGCGGCTGGAAAACCCACCCCGGACGTATCTTAAAAGAAGAAAAATCACTGAGGATTCCCACCATGTGTCCAGTATTCCCATGTCACCCCAATCCAACAGAGACCAATTGGAAGTTCTGACCTCACCTGGAACTACAGGAATCTTGGATCTTGCCCCATTTTCACAGAACATTTCCCCATCATTAAAAGACACAAAGTTTTGCTTTATAGATATCTAGCAACAATATGCCCTGGTCATCATTGGTCACACGGGACTACATACATTATTTTATTTTCATCATTTATACTCTCACTTGAACTTATTGCTAGTCTTCCCCACTAGTTAACAAACTCAGGGGGTGTTGGCCTTGTCTGTCTTAGGTTTTTCCTCCAGCACTTACAGTAGTGTGGGGAATCTAGTATGGACTAAATATATATATACTGCACAAATGAAATACCCATCAATGGTGTCACTGGGGGAAATGCCTCTCCAAACGTGGGTTGCTCTGAGAAATTGCCTAATAATGATCTCTGGAATGACTTCAGCAAGTGCATTAGGTAATATCCCCAAAATGTGGGCTGGCTGCATCTTAACCATTAGCCAGGCTTCACTGTTCAGTTGGGAAGATGAACTCGGAGGCTGCAGAACCAGCGGGGTCAGCTTCCCACTGTACAATCTTCTGCACATGTATGAAGAGGTGGAGGGCAGGTGTCCGGGTGGCAGGGGCAGCTGTGCCCTCGCGTGTTCTGCCCACTGCTGGCAGCAGAAGAGCTCTGACAAAAAGCAGAGGAAATTACAGTTGTCGGGCCTGTGGTCACAAGGGCATGTGTTGCATTTGCAAGGCCATCATGGGATCATTCAGGGTGTAGTTTGCACACAGTCTGCTGCTGAAAGGGAGTTTTTTTCCCACCACATCCGACACGGTTTGCCAGAGGAAGGGCACGAGATCAGCAGCACTGATGAGCTGGCTTGGTGTTCTCAGGCCACATTTTGAGTAAACCAATGACTCTCTTCTGACTCCTCCGAAGAGCCAACAGAATTTATTCATTACCAAGTGTGAACAGCAGTCTCACAAAGCCTCCAGATTGCTTTTGCTTTTCATGCCAAAGGCACTTTTCAAAAAAGTAATTCTTAATAATAGCAGTCAATGCTTACTGTACTACAATCTTTGGGAGAGAAAAGTTTTAACCTACTTCTAAGCTTTATCTCTCTAGTATAAATCTAAAACTTAGAAGAGAGTACCACAGAACAAGCTACACTTAGAAACTCACATATGTGTACAGTGGGTGGAGAGGCAAACAAACCCTCAGGCCGGCTTGTTGGCTGGGTGCAGGTTCACGCTCTGTAACTCAGGGACTGGAACTCTCCCGAAGCCTTTGGTGATATGAGCGGGAGGCCACGAAACCATATGGTTGACTAGTTTATTTGCTCATTAGTGGACACAGCATTGACACAGAAATTGGTAGTTAGTGCTATAAACTTAGGTCATCTAATTTTGTGCTTTGTGGTCTCTCTAAAGTTACTTGACTCTCTGAGTACTAATTTCTTCATTGGTAAAATGAAAATAATAGCTACCTCATGGGATTGTTGAAAGAGTAAAATGAGATTAATTTGGACAAAGTGCTTTTGTACTATTTGGTACATATTAGGTCTCCAAAGATCCCGTAGCTCAGTCTGAGACAAATGGGATCATTCCTAGGCAAAAGGTAGTTTAGATTAAGTCTTCAGACCTTTTACAGATTGTCTAAATTCCTAGACAATTATAATTTCATCACCTTTATCAAAATGGTCATGAGTTTCATACTGGTTGACTGGTAGACTTGTGAGCTTTTTTTTTTGTCTGTAAATACAAACTCTATTTTAAAATGTTTATCTTTGGAAAGTTGGAGAGAGATTCAACACAATCAATGAGACCTTTGCATTTTAGGCCAGACGAATTGAGTCACGTTTCTGCAAACGTGAATAGCATTAGTAGAGTCACATAATAAATGTCTTTGCAAATATAGCCAAATTAGAAGGTAGATGGCATATGGCATCACAGTGATTAAGGATAAGGTTTAAAGTATAACCCTGATAAGTACATTTTTAAAGCATTCTCAGGGCAAGAGTTAAACCTTTATATATGCACTGAGCATGAAGTATGTGATGCAAAAATGAAATACATATTTTCTTGGTAGGAGAGAAGTTACTTGCTGTATGACAACACAAAAGATGAAAAATTACATAAAGTGTGCTCTGACACAATTACATTGTAATTATACACACAGCTCAGAAGAAACTGGGCTTTCGTAGTCATTTTCTACTTGAGCAGTGGGCATCACTACCCACTGAGGCGGTAAGTTAACACCTCAGAATATTGTGTGTCCAAGACAGAAGCCCAGTGTCAAGGTCCACAGGATCAGGTGAGACTGGCACTGGCAGTTATGGTTATGCGCACGTAACCTCTGCGTCTGTGACGGGGAGGGGACTGTAATGTCTACAGAAATATGTCTTCCATATGGAATTACATCATGCCTAAAAGCTAAACATTGTTTCTGTGAACAAGTTTATTGAACTCTTTTTTTAAGGTATGCAACCCGACCAGGGATGAGAAATGCTCCCACTGTAGGGTCTCTGCCCTCACGGAGCTTCCGCTCTCTTTTGGAGATAAGACAGACATACACAGAACACAAGGATACAAGTGTGATGGCGACTGATTTATGAGTCAAAGGCCATAAGCAAAGAGAGCCACAGGAATAAAGCCAGGTTCCCTGAATGCTGTGGAATCTGATCTATCTTGACAAGTGAGAGCCATTAAAGGGCTGGAGGACAGACTGGAGGAAAATGTTTGGACAATAATTATACGTTGTGTGTCCTGGAGGCAAGATGAAGCTTCAGAATCTTTTTTTTAATCTGGATAATAGTGAATGATAATGCCTAATTCCATAGTTTTTTGGAAAGGTTTAAATATAGATGGACAGACAGTGACTTGACAAATATTTAGTTGTTTTTTTTGTTTTGTTTTTTTTGGGTTTTTTTTGAGACAGGGTCTCGCTTTGTAGTTCAAGCTGGCTCTGAGCTCACTATGTAGCCCAGGCAGGCCTCGAACTCAGCAATCCTCCTGCCTCTGCCTCCCGAGTGCTGGGATGACAGGCGTGAGCCTCCACGCCCGGCACTGTGGTATGTGGTATTGATTGCTGGTAGGTGTGAGTTACCACGCCCATTACTGTATGTGGTTACCAGGGATCAAACTCAGGACCTTGCACTTGCGAGGCAGGCGCCGGAACCACTGAGCTAAATCTCTGGCCCTAGTTGAGTTTTATCTGTAATCATAAATGATCTTAATGTGGTTGAACTTTTTTCCACTTTTGCATGTAACTGGTAGAAAACTGGCACAGTTATGAGTAAAGAAATGTAAGAGTCCAAAAGTCAAGAGAAATGTGTAAAAATGATGATGTGGGGCCGGACGGTTAGCTCAGTGGTTCCGGCGCCTGCCTTGCAAGCGTAAGGACCTGAGTTCGATCCCCGGTTACCACATATAATGCTGGGCGTGGTGGCTCACGCCTGTAATCCCAGCACTCGGGGGGCAGAGACAGGAGGATTGCTGAGTTTGCAGCGGCTTGCCTGGGCACCACAGTGAGCTCAGGGCCAGCCTGAACTACAAAGCAAGACCCTGTCTCCAAAAAGCAAAAAAAAAAAAAAATGATGATGTGTATTTGCAGAGAAGCCTATCTAGAGCAATGGGTTAATGCTGGAATGGGAGAAAAACACTGTATAGAGTCTATATTCATTCAGTATAAACTTAATAACTATTAAGTACCAGGGAATGTTCTAGATATAGGAGCTATAAAAAAAAGGAAACTTTGAAAAGCAGATGTTACAATTTATTTGGTACAAAATACAACAAGAATGAAGGTTTATTTATCTACCTACTAATCAGGGAGGTGACGTGGTAAAAATAGAACTGAAAAAAACTGAAGTCTGGCAGTAAATGAATTATCATGTGGTTGGAAGATGAACATTGGGAATATAAAGAAACTCTGTTGTAATAGTTAACCTGAAGGAACTGCGGTCATATGAACTAGAAAGGGATGGATGTGAGGAATAAATTGCATTCTGTGTGATTTAGTGAAAGTGATACGGTGAAAAGATGATTCAAAGCTGAGTACAAACTTGCCTTAGATGGAAGAACAGTTAAAATAGAAAACAAAAGTTGAGAGAAATTTGGCAAATATTGATGGTTTCAGTGTCAGGATAAATTTGAGATGAATGTGAGCTATTTGCTGAAGATTCTTTTAAACAATATAAATCAAAGAACTAGAATTTGGAGGATACAGTTGGAGTAGAGCAGCACCAAAGAAAACCACACTCACGAGAGCAACTTGTGAGGCTGGGTCGGCAGGATGTTCCACAAGGTGAGCTGAAGGGCTCAGAATGAAAGGCTGGGAAACCAACCGTGGCAGTATTCAAATGCATCTTCATCAGAAAGAATCTGCCAAGGTAAATATCACTGCATTCACCTATAAATGACTGATAGATAACTACAAAATGGAGATCAAACTCAGGCCCTCACGCTTGCTAGGCAGGCGCTGTGCCATGGAGCTACCTTCCTGGCTCAAGATTTTTAAAACGGGTATTGAATTGGGATGCAGCTCACTTGCCTAACATGTGAAAGGCCCTGGATTAAACTCACACCACTGAAGAAAAAAAGTTTAAACAGGAAAATTCTAATATGATAAACAGAGATGCAGTGTTCTCAAATTTCTGGCAGATACTAATCTTTGGATTTGAAAATGAGAAACTGGAATTTCTTATAATGCCTAAAATCATAGTTTATTTTGTATTTTTTGAGATACTTCACTCATGTTTTAAAAAATTATGAGTGGGCCGGAGGGTTAGCTCAGTGGTTCCGGCGCCTGCCTTGCAAGCCCAAGGACCTGAGTTTGATCCCCAGCAACCACATATAATGCTGGGCATGGAGACACACCCACCAACAATCAACACCGCATACCACAGTGCGGGGCGTGGTGGCTCATGCCTGTCATCCCAGCACTCGGGAGGGCAGAGACAGGAGGATTGCTGAGTTCGTGGCGGCTTGCCTGGGCACCATAGTGAGCTCAGGGCCAGCCTGAACTACAAAGCAAGACCCTGTCTCAAAAGCAAAAATAAATAAATAAATAAAAATTATGAGTGACCATAATCGCAATTAGTCAATCATTTTTCTGTGTTGAGTTTTGAGTCCATTTTCTGTTGTAGTAACAGAATATCTAAAGTTGGGTAATTTATAAAGAAAGGAGATTTATTCTGGCTTTCATTCAGAAGGGTAGGGAGTTCAGATCCAAAGCCACACCTGGCAAAGGCCTCATTCTGTGTTCTGATAAGAGTGACTAAAAGCATCCTCAGCTTGAGCCTATGTATATAAATTCATGCTTTTAGTGAATTTTGTCTGCTTTGAGTTTTGACATTGAAATTGAGTTGCTTTTTAAAATTCAGATCCCTCTCACATTTATGTGTCTTTTTCTTTATGCACTCCCTTTCTTTATAGTTACAAAGTCTGAAAAGTCTATTGATAGTAATATGCAAGTGTATAAATTCAGGATCTCGTACCAGAGTCAGCAACTCTACCCGAAAAGCACTGCTGAATTTAACAAGTTAAACGCTTTTTTTTAACTCAACTTATAAGATTTTTAAAGGACATAATATTTAAATAAATGCATACTTACTAGATTTATATGTAGTAGTAGATCAGGCCAGAAGCATGAATCAATAACATGGCCACGAATACAAAAATGAACTGGTCATGTGTAATAACCACTTCTGGCCCCGCCACCCTTAACTTTCATCCACCTTAGGTCGGCAGTTTTTGCTCTTGGAGTCACTCCGTTCAACTAGCAGTGTCTCTGTGTTGATAGTTAAGTTTTAACTCTCAGGGGAGGACTATAATACTTCTCCCAGTTTACTGATTTCTTGATGTATTTTTCTCAGAATTTGGAAGAAGTGTCTAACCTTCATAAGAAGTGACAGGAGGAAATTCCTATAAGGGTATTCTACCTATAAGTGTCATTATTCACTTGGGAAGCTTTAAGCAGAGTAATAAAAATGCAACCTCGATATAATAAAAGAACTAATTATATCACAGAAAAAGAAGTTCTAAGCCGTCTGAGGTGAGTTAATTGAGTTAGACAATAACTGGAGCTCCCTGTGGGGCAGGAGAGGAAACTCAGGGGCTGCGCCATGCTTTGCGGGCACAAGGTCCTGGGTTCAGGCCCCAGAGAGAGGAAGCAAGGAAGCAAGACAATAAAGAAAGAAGGAAGGAAAGAGGCAAGCAGGCAGGCAGGCAGCAAGGGACAGAGACTGTCATGGCAGGTGTGTGCCCACCCTCCCCGGGGCAGGATGGATGCCACTGTGTCTGCTCCCATAGTCTTACCTGCTAACAACCACAACGGAAAAGGAACAAATCATTTCTTATCAGTCATTTTTGTTTTAAACAGTGTAAACCCAGTACTCCGAGAGGCTGAGGCAAGGTTCGAGCCCAGCCTGAGTGAGTTAGTGATTCGGCAAGACCTTGTCTCAAAATAAAAATTAAAAAGGGAAGGGACAGAGTTTAGCTTAAGGGTGCTTAGGATCCGGGAGGCAGGAACATGTCACAGTGATGGAGACCGAGGAAGATATGTTTGCTTAGCAGAGGCTCTGAAGATGAACTAGGGCCTGAGGCCTGAGCCAACCTACGGGATGACCCCTAGGGGCTGAACAGGCGGATTTTCCCTGCTTCTCCAGTCCTTTATTTTAGCCTAGTGAAGCCTGGATCTGGCCACAGATTTCCAGAATCATGAGAAATCTGTTATCTTGCCCATTAGTTGGTAGTAATTTCTAATAGCGATGAAATAAAACAAGTCTATGTAATTGTAAAAATGAAAAATAATTAGTTTTCAAAACAAAAAGAATTTAGAATGGTGGCAATGATTCACATTTTTGTTACAGATCTCTTTAACATCTGATGGAATAAAAGACAAATTCTTGTATCTCTGAATTCAATTTGTTATCCTATCTTTCACATTGCCTTTGGAAAACTGCTATACACACACAAAAATAATAAATGAGAAAGGCAAATAACTTCTTGGTATTATGATAAAATTGCTTTGACCTTCTGCAAAATCTTTGGGGACCATTACGGGGTCCCCAGACCACATTCTGAGGTCTGATGACACAGGGAAATACTAGGGTTTGCTATATCCCTCAAAAGGACCAATGTTGTCCACATTCCTGTGGGGTGGTGCGAATGTTAGGTCAATGTGATGATTCTGACATTTCTTCATTAATTAAAAAAAATGTTTATAACACTTCATTTTGTGCCTGGGATCATATAGGCCAAACAAGGTGGACACAGTCCTTGCCAGAGTGGAGTTTATATTATAGATGAAATAACTACAACATAAAGTAATGACAATTTTTCATAAAAATATGTAATGGGTGGAAATGTGAGTAAATGGATGATAAACAAAGAGTTTCATTTTTTGAGACAGGGTCTCGCTTTGTAGTTCAGGCTGGCCCTGAGCTCACGAGGTAGCCCAGGCAAGTCTCAAACTCAGCAATCCTCCTGCCTCTGCCTCCTGAGTGCTGGGATTACAGGTGTGAGCCACCACGCCAGGCAGCAAAGAGTTTCTTTATCTAGAGTCTACAGAAATGAAATTAGTGCTGACATACGAATGATAAGCAGGAACAGCTGGAAAACAGAACACTCTAGGTCAAGAGAAATGCAGAGACAGTACTGAAAGATGCTGGCTAGTTTGAAGTGACTTGAGTGTAGTCGACCAAAGGAAGGAACTAATGGAATAAAACTGTTGAAAGAGTAAGGCAGGTGTAGATCGTTAAGGTCCTGTAGGGCACAAAAAGGATTTAAAGCTTTATTCCATTGGCTATATAAACCCATTGGAGGAAATGACTGTGCAATTCTCACACGTTAAGACTTTGGTTCTTTCTGCAAATTCTTGCGCCTTCTCAAGGGCCACTGGTCAGTCCACCGCGTCCCTCATCGTTGTAACAAGGACTGTCTATAGAGGACAGGGGCCCAGAATAGACAGGTCTTGCCTCACAAAAACTGTAGGCCAGTATCAGTCAGACAAATCTGGAACCGACCAGAGGAATGTAGATTACAGGGTACTTGGTGTAGAGTAACTTCTACGTTTTGGCCAGAGGAGGTGCACAGCCAGAAAAGCACCGTGAGAATACAATTGTTTGGCAGTTGTTGGTCTGCCGCTTGTCCAAAGCAGTAAGTGTGTGAACGGGTTTGTGTGGGTAATGCCCCTGAAATTAGCAGCTAGCTTCTCTCCTCTCTCCATGATACAGGGAAATACCTCAGAACTTGGCTTGTGTCTGCAGAACTCGTGGGATGATCCTTGGACGCTCAGAAGGCACATTTGGTCATCATTATCCTTGTGTATTCAGTTTCTACAAACTAGAGGATGATGTTACCATTGTGTTTAGAGACCGAGGGAACGCGCTCCACACCTTAATCCAGTCACTTAGAGACCAGGCTTCTTAGATAACATACACTTATGTATATTCAGATCATGGCTAGGTATCTAGTCTGAATCTTACGCTTCAGGGAGAGGAGTTATCTTGTCTTCTATTGGAAACAGAGAAGAGGCACATACCTGGAACTCTAAGACATTTACTATATAATGGTTGAGATGTTTACCAGATACACTATTCCACAAGAAAACAATGCATCAAAACTACACTTAGAGAGGCGACCTGAACTCTGCTTTGCAAGGGCCTAGGAACCTGGACTTCATCAGGGCACTGAACTGCAGGTGTAGGCCCGTTTGGAAACACTGGCCCCATGTGAATAAACTTAATCACCTTTTCAGGCCAGCTGTGGCTACTTGGGACCCGGTGAGGAATGGCTCTCAAAAATTTTTAAAAAATTAATAACTGGATTGTGAAAATTTATACTAAACTACACTAGGGACCAAAGAAAACTCCCTAATTACAATATATTTTCAAAGAAATTTAATTCTAACCTCTGGTGCCGTTATGAAGTCATTCCCTGTACTTGGGGAAGAAAAGACGAAGAGATTTTTCTCTTCAGCAGGAACCAGCCATCAGACCTGTTGTTCAGCCAGGCAAGTCCCACAGGCTTCCCGATTTCTCCGCGCTAAGGGAGTAAGTATGGCTGAAACCTGCGCCTCCTTCCCGCGTCCGACAAGCAGAAAGTTTGCTCCCGCCGTGATAAATGTGCAGGGCGCGGAGGCGCTTCTGGCACGCGCCTCGCCGGGCAGGACAACCACGATTGCCCCCTCCCGGGCCGGAAGGCGCCCGGCGCGGAGGGTCCCGGCTAGGCAGACGCGCCCCGGGCGCCCCCCGAGGTGACCGCCGGCCTCCTTCCTCCCCGCGGCCGGCCCGGGGACAGGGCAGGGCAGGGCAGGGCAGGAAGCCCTCCCGGCGCGACGCGCTCGCCCGCACCCGCTTCCCCGCCGGCGCCGCGGCCTCTCGGCCCCAGCCCTCGCCCGCCGCGAGGGACCGGCCGGCCGCGGAGGAGGAGGCGCGCGGGCCGGGATAAAGTTCGCGCCTTCCCGGCCGCGGCCGCCGCCCCCGCCCCTCCCCTGACAGCTGGGCGCCCGGGCCACCCCGCGCCGCACCCCCGGGGCGCTGACTTGTTTTCCTGCCCGGAAGGGGAGGCGGGCGGGGGGGCGACACGCAGCCCCCGCGGAGCCCCCAGGAAGCGGAGGGCGCGCGGCCGCCGCGCGGACCTACTTTTACTTTGCGGAGGGCGGCAACGCTGTCGTCGCGGCCGTGCGCGGAGAGCCCGCCCGTGGGCGGCCGCCCGTCTCCGCCGCGCCCCTCCTCCGGCCCGGGCGCGCTCTGCTCCCCGCGGGGCGGCGCGGCCGGCGAGCAGCGGTCACCTGGGCGGCGGGCGGCGGGCGAGCGCGGCGAGACCCGGCTGCACTTGACAAGCAGCATGCCGAGATGGTAAGCAGGCCCCGCCGTCCTCCCTCCGCGCGTGGGGACGGCGCCCGGCCCGGCCCAAGTTCCCGGGCGGCGGCGCCAGGTGGGAGGGCGCGCGCGTGCGGGCGCGTGAGGGAGCGGCGAGGGCTCCGAGCGAGGGAGCGGCGGGCGGCCCGGAGTCGGGCGCCGGCGGCCCCGGGCGGGCGAGGGCCGGAGGGCGCGGGCGGGCCCGCGGCAACTTTCCCCAAGTTGCGGGCGCGCAGGCGGCCGGCGTGGGCGCCCGTCCCCCCTCCGCCGCGGCCCCTTTGTGAGCGGGGAGGGGCGCGAGCCGGTCCCGGCCGAGGCAGGCGGCCCGAGCGCCCGGGTCGCGCCCGCACTCCGTGCCCGCCGGTGCCTGTGTGCGCGCCGGGGCAGGCTGAGGGCCGCGGGCCCGCGCGGGGACGGCCGGCGGCCCGGTCGCGGCGAAACTCCGCCGAGACACAACTACTTGGAGTTCCCCGCGAGGTGAGGCTCCGAGGAGCGAAAGTTCCAGAGCGGGCCGGGAGAAGGGAGCGCGGAGGGACCGCCGCAGCCCGGCGCGCTTCTCCGCAGCGGGGACGCCTGCAGTTGGCCCGCGGGCCGCCGGCTGCCGTCGGCTCCGGAGCGACCTGTGAGAGAGCGACCGCTCCTTCCCCTCCGCCGGCGTCCGCGCCGCGCTGCCGTCCGGACCCTGTCGGAGCTCTGGCCCGCGTGCTTCCTTCGGGTGTAGACAGGATATTACAGGGAAAGACAGACAGCGCGTTGGCGCTTTTCCCTCGCCTTCCCCCTAATGTGACATCGCTTG
Organism: Thryonomys swinderianus; assembly: GCA_004025085.1. Classification (NCBI taxonomy): domain Eukaryota; kingdom Metazoa; phylum Chordata; class Mammalia; order Rodentia; family Thryonomyidae; genus Thryonomys; species Thryonomys swinderianus. Next base: position 15,305 of record PVIC010028379.1, read on the forward strand.
TTCTAGTGGTCAAAGTCACAACGGCAGTGTAGGAGATGCGACTGTCAAATGCAGGCAAAAAAAAAAAAAAAAAAAAAAGATTCCGGACCAACCCAGGACTGTGGTTACAGTTATGCTGACAGAAATTAAAGCGGTTTTGAAAGCAGCCTGCGATTTATGGTAGCTCCCATTTACCCTGGAGTCAAGATGTTGTTAGACAGATGCACAAAAGACTTAGTAAAAATAATCCCGTGTACCTAGGATTCAAGTGGAAGAAAGTGGCTTTTATTATTTTTGTGTACTTCGTGGAGTTTCGGTTGTTTGACACAGTGAGTGAAGCAACCCAACAAAGCAGTAAATATACCTGTTTAGGGCTGGAGGAATTTCTAGTGGCCTTTTATGCAAAAACGTTGTAAAAGCGAGTTACAGGTATTATTTCTCTCTTAGCCCCCAGCCAGTGTTAGTTTGTCTACACATCTGTCCCCGTACGCCAGTCGCCTTGAATGGTGGCCGAAGTCGTTTGTCATCCGCTGACATCCTCCCTTGCAGATGTTAGTCTGGGTCCGACTGTGTTTGCAGAGTGGAATTTCAGGCACGGCCAGTGTGTCCAACCTGAATATGTACTTGAGTCGTGAGACCTTGAGCAAATTAATAGAACTTCCTTTTTTACCTTTTAGACTCTACACACAAATCCCTTGTGAACCATTACGGGTGTTTGTGTTTTATGTCATGTTTGTAGCTTTTTCACCTGAACTGTTTGGTCTCAGTGAAGTTCTCAGGTGTAGGTTGCTGCTCTGTTCTTGGAGAGCAGTATGTGGGAAAATCCAGATTGCTAATTCCTGAAGGAGTGCCTGCACCTGGGGAAAGTCATACTGAGGCTGAGCGGGAACCTTTTCCAGAGTAGCTTGGGAGGAAACTCCAGAAGGGCCCCCACCTCCTTGAGAACATTTCATCGGACTGTGTTTGCATGTAAATTTTTTGAGTAAGGACAAACACCACGTGGTTTTTAATATAAACCTTATGAAAATATTAATAGCCATAGTATATTCCTGATACTTGGGTTTTTCCCTTCTACCTGAGTTGTAAGGTACCTGTCAGGCAGGGGCCTGTGATTACAGAAAGAAGCAGACAAAAGCAGAGCTGACTGTTGCTGTATTAAAATGTAAGTGTTACAGTTTGAATTTTCAAGTGAGAGTTTCTGAGTTCAGTGCTTTACATAACATTTTGTCCTAATCTTGCTTGCTGTCAGGGGTGTTTCATGGTTGTGCAGTCGCTGCAGTCAAGAATGCCAATTTGCATTCCAGGAGTGTCATTTGATTACTTTTATCTGCACAGCTCCAAGACCGGCCCAGACCTCTCGTTTCATCTTGCCATGTCACGAGTCAATGCTGTGTCGTCTTTTCAAAAATCTGCCTGATTTAGACAAGAAAGAAAAAGTACTTTCATGTTGCAGCCACAGTCCCCTGCTAACTTGTCAGCAGCAGGATATGATTCACTTGGGCCCAGAAGAATGGAACAGAGAGGCGGTTAGGCGGCTCAATAAAGCCCACGGACAGGTAGTGTGTGACATCCCCAGAGAGCGGCAGTTAATGAAGAACAGGTCTGCTCCGCTCTCCACAGGCTGACCTGGTGCTGTCCCCACAGTTTTCTCATTTGATCTTTCCCAGCAAATTGATCTTTTCTTGTATTTTTTTGCCTTCCAAGTTAGTCCTTGTGGGACTGAAATTAGCAGAGCAACTTAAGTTGGATAATACAGCTGTTCAAAAAAGGAGAAATTGGACACTGGTGCAAGAAGGGGTGGGGGGAGGGGGGGAGGGCTGTTCTTTTTGTTGTTGTGCCTGGGAATATTTCTTATATTGAGGGAGTCCAAACTCGGTGACGACTTGAAGTTAGTGGTTTCCTTTACCTTTAGAGTTGAAAGAGGTTAGCACTGTTTTAAATATCGTGTGAGCACTTGAAAGATGGCCTGAGTATGTGGAGTTCGATTGAGCATTGTTCATCTTCGCCCGTTACTAGTGTTGGCAGTGGACTCTAGTTTTATGGCTATGGTAGGATGTACTAAATATCAATGGTATGCTTCAACTGTGTTATTTATAGGCTGCTGAATAACTATAGCCCCTACATAGCCAATACTGAATTGCAAAAAAGATTAAACAATAAAAAAGTCATTACCAGCGTTGTACATAAATATTGTGGTACATGAAGATGTTTGCTACAAATTACCATCAGAATCTTTGTTTTATATAATAAACTCTGTTGACAGTGGAGTTTTTCTTTAAGATTGTGTGTTTAAATGTGGGTTTCAGAATTGAGATTAGATCACAATTTTGAATTTCTGTGGATGCTCAGACATTTTTTGAGATTAAAATTAATTTTAAACAAAGTGGATAAATTGACTGGGAAATGTACATTTGGTTTACTTAGTTTAAGTTGGTTAAAGTTTCACTATAGAATTTGGTCCACAACGCTTAGATTGGGCACAGTGAGCAGTTTCTTACCTTGATCCATCTGTAAGGAATGGCACTTTCTGAATTCCACCACAGATGGCCTCATTCACCATCTGCATCCTGACGAGAAGCTAGTAGAGGCCTTTTCCGTGGAAAGGGAGGCAGCCGCCTCAGATCTTTCCTGTTGGACAGGAATTATGTAGGGTCTTTGGTTAGTAAACTCCTCTCTCAGAGCTAGAGGGAGCCTCGCGATTTATTAGATATACTTAGGGTTGGAGAGGAGCACTCTGGTTATCAGAACGTTGCACGTGAAGGTTAGATAATAAATACTGGTTTAGACTAGGCTTAGAGGTGTTACTATGTTTGTTGTTTCTAGCAACGACAGCCTCAGAACTTTTGATAACAGTGGAGAACTCACCTAAGCTTTCTAGGGTTCTGCCTCTCAGATTTCAAGATTCGGCAGAATATGAACAAATATATTTTAAATATTTTGGTTTGTCAGCTGAAGGGGTTCTTCTCATGTTTGGAGGCTAATCCAAAGTTTTATTAAAGGTAACTTCCTACCCAATTGCTGAGAAGGGTCACATCCTTTCTGTAGAGGGTGGTTTTGGTATAGCTCTACACAACTGTTACATTCTGCAGAGCAAATGCCTCCAATATAAATGCTTCTCCTTGAAAGTATGCGTGGTTAGCTATTTATGAGGCTGATGTATTAGGAATCAATGAATATATTAAATTTGAAACGTAGGACTTAGTTTTAAATTCAGTATTTGTCCTTTTTTATTATTTGTTGTTTGTCACGTTTCATTACAATTTTTCACTGCTCCTTAATATTTATATACTAGTTTTTAGGAGCATTAACTTGGACAAATTTATTTACCATTTAAGTAAATAGTATAATCCAGTGACATAAACTACTCCGATTGTCCTTTTTTAGACTCTTGCACAGTAGTTCTCATTATGTTGCTAGCCAGTAAAAGTCTTTATTTGTTGCTTATTAGAACCCTCAGTGCACTCAAAAGTTCAGCTATAATCTAATTTGGTTGTTCAAGGGCCTCCCTTGTTTTGAAACATGTTCTCACTCTTCCTTTACCATTTATGAACCTATATTCTAACTCATGCTGTGCTCTGAGGGTGTCACAGAGATCTCAGTTGTGAAGTTTTTGCCTCACCAGAGAACTTAAAAAACTGGGTGTAACAGTGTTGGTGTCAGTTTTGTACGTTTTGCACGTTCCCGCCTCCACGACCTGCAGCCTTCTTCGTGGTTTACATTTTTTGCTGTGATTAGAATCCGCCCCCCGCCCCCGGAACAGGACCTTGTCTTACGGGACAGTGAGAGGAGCCCTGAAGAAAGTGAACCAGGATCGCACTGAAGGCCCGTTTTCACAGTTGTAGCCACTTGGAATCGCACCATGTTTGTCTTCGACTTTCCAAATTGCTAGCAGGATGAGTTAGCTTCTGTATGGTCACTGCTGGGACGTCTGCGGAGCGCAGGGTGGCGAGCGTGTTTTGGTTGTGTTTGTAACAAATCACACTCGCTGAAGAGAGCTCTTGCCTGAGGAATTCTTGTACAAGAAAGGGAGAGTGAAGCTGCCGAATGAGTCACGGGTGTGTAGCTTACCAGTGGGAATCCCGTCCGCCCAGCCTTCTAGACAGAGTGTCTAATAGTTGTCAAAATGCGCAGTATTGTCTTGGAAGGTGAGGTTCACGAGTTCATAGTCTCTGCTTTTTTGTCTTCAGTACAGAGATGTAACGAACCGCACAAGACATTTTTTTCTTATTATGACCTTACATTTGCCAAAGTGCCCCATGCTGAAATTCCTTTTCAGTACCTTTTTTTAAGTCCAAAGCCAGACGTGTACCCAGACACAAAAGCCTCTGTGTATCGCAAGCTGTTTTAAATATTGTGACTCCACGATGCGCTGTCCTTTCTCTGCTTGAGCCGAGGCTCTCTGCTCAGTGTCTGTGGATTACCAGGCTCCCTCTTTATTGTACCTCTTGTCAGCGAGTCCTATTCATTTAACCTTCCATTAGTGTCTGTGCAGCCTCACTGTCTGGAGAGGGAAGGGCAAACCGAAAGGCCCCACTGTCACAGTTATTAGATTTCTCAGTTCCATCCCGGCAACCACAAAGCAGTGAGAATCGAGACCATTGTCGTGCGTGCTGCTGTCCCGCGGCGAGCCCCTCTGTGCCCGTCGGGGACGTGTGCCACATGTGGGTATGCGCCCGCGGGATGAATGCACCACACGGGGATGGGCTGGCGCTGGCAGCCTGAGCTTGTAGGAGTTTCTGCGAAGACGACAGTTAGTGAAGGAATTTTGCTGAGCAGGCCAAGGAGATAGAGCGCAGGGCCGGCTGCCAGGGCTCGCCTGCGCGGGGCTCGTCCGTCACATTGTTTTCATCCGAACTTCCCGGGGGGGGGGGGTGGATGCCTCGATGGCCAGGAAAGGTCTTATTTTTTAATCTCGCAGAATGAAAGTGATGCATCTGATGAATATAAAATGTAGTTATCTTTTTTGTATTGACTGAATCGTATGCATAAGCGATTCTGTTACTGATCTTAATTTTTATATCGTGAGAAAATAATTGCGACGTACTGCATAGATGTTTGTATAGTTTAAAAATCTTTAAAAACGTAGGATGTTAATTTTCCAAGGCTGCCGTCTCTTCCTCTGTGATCGCCCCGTAGCAGCTCCTGGCACTGTCACCGGCCTTGACAGGTCACCTGCCTCGTGCCCTCGGGCGGGGGCAGAGAGGTGCTCCAGGGATGCCAGGGCGACCGTTTCCAAACCCAGGTGGGGAGCTGTTTCGTTGTCAGAAGATGAGGAGAACTTAAATGATTCTCAGAGCACTTGAATAAAAGATGGTAAACCTAATGCCTGTCTTTTCTTTTTCCCTGAGAGTCTATTTTTAACAAGGAAAATCTTTGTTTCCAAGGACAAAATATTTTCTTCTTTCCAATTAAAATAACTTTTTTCCATTTACAAAGCATTTTGGGGGCACGCTAACAGATATTCAGGTATATGAAAGACAGGAGTGGGAGTGTGGGCCTGTAGTTCACTGGGGAGGCTGAGACAGGAAGAGCAACAGGGCCCTAGAGTTCAAGGCCAGCCTAGCTAATGTGGTGAAACCCTGTGTCAAGAAAAAGCAGTATTGTATTCACATTAAAAAATATATGATGCACTTGTACTTGTGTATGTAGGTATATGACACTACCAAATCTGTGTTTGTTTATAATTTTTACTTGACTCCTAGCCAAGGCTTTTTTCTTTCCTCTATTTTTAAAACGTTTTTTCTGTCCTCCTGGGTATTGAATTCAGGTCTCCCACTTGCGAGGCAAGGGCTGCACCGGGGAGGGACACCCCCATCGCAAGGCGGGTTTTTACTGTTTCTCTTGCGAGCTGTCGTGGTGTCTTAGGGGAATAATAGCGAGCTACACTCTCCCCGTGTCAGAGGACAGAGGTGCGTGCCGCCCTCCTCCCTCCCTCCTGGCCGCCAGCGTGCTTTCCCCGCTGTGCTTTCCTGGGGAGTGCCCGCTCAGTGCGCAGGCGGCCCAGCCCGTGCCCTGCTCTCCCAGCCAGAAAGTGTAAGTAGAGTGAAGTTATATTTGGGTGAATTGGCCCCGATTCTCTCGAGGGACTTCGTGCCCTTCCACGGAAAGGGCAAAAGGAAGACTTGCCCTTTCTTCCTCCAAATATTTTTGTTTTCATTCATTTGTGTGGGGAGTAGCAGAAGGAGACTTGTGAAAATGAAGATGATAATTTTAATCTCTCCCCCTGAACCCATCAAAACTAGAACAAAACAGTCCAGTGGTACGTGCTAATGAAAGGGGAAAGAGTACCATGAGCAGCCCCTCTGGCGCAGCCCGGCACTGCCCTCCCCCGGCCTGTGCCCGGGCTGGCTGGCTGCGGCCGAGCCCCGGCAGGTGCAGCCTGTGCTGGCCTGGGTGTCCCGCACACCCCATGCCGATGCCCCTGCTTAGGGAGCTTCCTTTCCTTCGTTGGCCAAAACAGTTTGGTAATTTCTGAGTTTTTAATTTCAATTTTGATGTCTTGTATTTTATGCACTAGGACTGTATAATCATAGCAGTTAATATTTTTATTAGCTTTGTTGAGATGTGACTCATATACTATACAGGTCACATACTTCAGTGTACATGAATAGTGCCCCATCGTGTGGGCCCAACGCCTCTCAGCCACTCATCTGCTAATGGACATTTAGGTTATTTCCACCTTTGCTGTTATCAGGAATGCTGCTGTGCGTGTTAATGTACAAGTGTTTTGCTTTGTTGTGTTTTTTGGAAGGCACAGGCTGTTTCTTTTACCGGTAGCCCTAGGATTGGAACTACCTGTTCACAGGGCAACTTTTGAGATATTGCTTAGAAGTGTTCCAAAGCTTGTGCAGCATTTGCATTTCCTCCAGTCAGCTGTGAGGCTCCCCGTCTCTACATCTTCTCTGATACTTAGTGTCTTTTTGCAGTGTCTTTTTGCTTTAACCATCGAGTATCTGTGAAATAGCTTATCTCCTTAGGGTTTTGGTTTAAATTTAATCAATGGCTAGTGATAGTAAACATTTGTGTGTGTGTGCTTATTGTGTATATCTGGACCAACAAATGTCCCCTTTGCCAATTTTTGGGTTGTCTTGATACTTGAGTTCTAAGAGCTCTTAATGCAGTCAAGGTACAAGTCCTTACATAGATGTTAAGATTTGCAAATACTTTTCCCATTGTGGTTTTTTTTTTTTTTTGAGACAGGGTCTCGCTTTGTAGTTCAGGCTGGCTCTGAGCTCACTGTGTAGCCCAGGCAAGCCTTGAACTCAGCAGTCCTCCTGTCTCTGCCTCCCGAGTGCTGGGATTACAGGCGTGAGCCACCACGCCCGGCTGTGTTTTTTTTTTTTATGGTATCCCCTGGAGGATAGAAGTTTACATTTTTTAAATGGACTTTATTGGTATATTTTATTTATTTATTTTGTTGTTGTTGTTTTTTGAGACAGGGTCTCACTTTGTAGTTGAGGCTGACCCTGAGCTCACTATGTAGCCCAGGCAAGCCTTGAACACAGCAATCCTCCTGTCTCTGCCTCCTGAGTGCTGGGATGACAGGCGTGAGCCACCACGCCCAGCTTGGTGTATTTTATATATACATTATGATCATATTCAACATTGAAAGTTTGTACTGGAAAACATGACACATCTTAAATTTTTTTTTTTTTTTGAGACAGGGTATCGCTTTGTAGTTCAGGCTGGCCCTGAGCTCCCTATGTAGCCCAGGCAAGCCTTGAACTCAGCAATCCTCCTGTCTCTGCCTCCTGAGTGCTGGGATTACAGGCGTGAGCCACCACACCTGGCACTGTGGTATGTGGTATTGATTGCTGGAGGGCGTGAGTCACCACGCCCAGCATTGTATGTGGTTACCAGGATTGAACTCAGAACCTTGTGCTTGCAAGGCAGGCGCTGGAACCACTGAGCTAAATCTCCAGCCCACACATCTTAATTTTTTTTTTTT
>PVIC010028380.1:0-23247 GCA_004025085.1 Thryonomys swinderianus
TGTCATCCCAGCACTCGGGAGGCAGAGACAGGAGGATTGCTGAGTTCGCAGCGGCTTGCCTGGGCACCATAGTGAGCTCAGGGCCAGCCTGAACTACAAAGCGAGACCCTGTCTCAAAAAGCAAAAAGATTTCTCATAGAACAAACTCCTCAGACATAAAATAAAGTTTATTTCACACTGTGTGGCTATTGTAACTTGGCATGATGGGAAATTTATAGGATTTTAGAATATTCGCTCAGGATCAGGTTGATCTCTGAAACACATGATACCATATTGTTGCTTTGTAGATTTTTGGTAAGAAGTTTGAGGAAAAGTTAAAATGAAGACAAAAGTTAAAATGGGGAGGGTTAAGAAGAAAGAAATGTTTCTGCGATGATGCTTTCCTGATCATCAGTTTCCACAAGATTTTAAGCATACATTTGCCAATTTTTATTTTTTTCTTTGAGTCTTTGGGTCTTAGTTTATTAATTAGTTAAGGAAAGGGACTGGACCAGATAATTTTGCAGATTGAGCATTGAGGATTTGAAGTTCATTTCCTGTAGTGTGACACCGTCATGAGACCCAGTTTGCCTCCTTTCTCCAGTCCTGTTTCATCAGCTGTGAAAGTGGGAAGAGAATGTTTCCACTTATGAGTTGCTTTTAATTCTAGAGATAGTATTTTAATTCTTCTTTTACAAATTGGTGATGGATCTATAACTGTTTAACTTTATTACAAATTAATTTCTAAGTATGTTTCCAGGAGCACAGTTAAGAGTCCGTAAACTTTTAGCAGGCAATTTCTGGGTGTCGGAGACAAGGGCGTGAAGTGACCTGTGTCCTGCCTTCAGGAACTCAGATGTCACACATCAGACATTTGATGATGATGATGATGATGATGATGATGAGTACAGAGCTGATAAAACTGCTACTTTCATGAGAACAAGCACAATACTCACTGGATACAAAAGGTACAAAAGAACTTAATAAACTGGTGGTAGGGCCTCTTTAAGGCCTGGAGAGAGACTGGAGAGAAAATGGGAGTCTGCAGGCTGAAGAATACTGTTTCCACGGAGCTCAAGATGGGAGGGTGGAACTAAACTGGGAATTGTGAATAGCTCAGTATTGCTGGAGTGTGAAATGCAAAAGGAGAACGAGGTGGGGTGGCCACTCGAGAGCCTGCTTGGAGCTTTGTAACCCACTTCACTGAATAATGTCTGCCCATATGTTGAGATTATTCAAACATAACTAAAATGCCGAGGTTTTGAATCAAAACAGAAAAGCAGTTTTAATGTAAACTTCTGAAACTATTAGAAAAATATATATATTCAGGTTACAAAATTTTTGTGTGCTTGAGAAGAGACTAATTCAAGGAAACTAAAAGCACCTGGAAAAGAATACCATTTTTATTCAACATGTTTCCTGGTGAGTTTTTGTCAAGTTACTACTAACCAAGGTTAGATGTATATTTCTAACATAGAGATAAAATAATATTCATTTTGTTTTACTAAAAAAATCTCTTTTGGGTTTTCATATTTTGTAAACCTGAAGATCTGATGAGATTTTAATGATTTAGAATTCTCCCAGCTGTTCCTTTTTTCTTGAAGGGTTACTCCATTAAAAAAAAAAAAAAACTCCCAATGTCGAGTGTGAATGTGAGCTGTATTTAAATGTACCAATAAATAATTCAATTAAAAAAAACTCAAATGGGCTGGGGATTTAGCTCAGTGGTTCTGGCAACTACCTTGCAAGTTCAAGGTCTGGAGTTTGATCCCAGGTACCACATACCACAATGCCAGATGTGGTGGCTCATGCCAGTAATCCCAGCACTCAGGAGGCAGAAGCAGGAGGATTGCTGAGTTTGAGGCTTGCCTGGGCTATACAGTGAGCTCAGGGCCAGCCTGAACTTGAAAGTGAGACCGTGTCTCAGAAAAAAAAAAAATCTACATAATTGTTTAGTCTACAGCTGAACCGTTCCTATACTCTGGATTGAAAGGTGTCTTTCTTGAATGAAATGGAAAGATAAATATAAAGCACACATACTATATGAAAAAAATCAATCGCTATTGAAGCTCTGATTTGATTTTTGTAGAAAGAGCACACAACTCAGAAGTCATGAATTCAAGGTTCTGCTATTTATTTACATTTCAATAAGTATGTTATTTTATGTGCTTTTCTAAAATTGAAGTTATGCCTCCGCATAGTTTAAAGCACCAAATTGTTTAGGAAGACTCCTATAAAAAATGTTTCATACGTCTTCCCATTTCCTGCTTTCTAAAACTTTCTGCCTGATTCTAGTTTTACTTCTATATCTGCAAATAATAAGTACATTGCTACTTCCTGATTTTGAAGGAGTTTTAGCATTATGTACTGATACTCCCTCTGGGAGGAGGGTTTTTTTTTTTTTTTTTTTTTTGAGACAGGGTCTCGCTTTGTAGTTCAGGCTGGCCCTGAGCTCACTATGTAGCCCAGGCAAGCCTGGAACTCAGCAATCCTCCTGCCTCTGCCTCCTGGGTGCTGGGATTACAGGTGTGAGCCACCATGTCCAGCACTGTGGTATGTGGTATTGATGGCTGGTGGGTGTGACTCACCATGCCCAGCATTGTATGTGGTTAGCAGGATCGAACTCAGGACCTTGCACTTGCAAGGTAGTCGCTGGAATCACTGAACTAAATCTCCGGCCTGAGGGTTCTTGTTTTTTAAAGCATTGATCCTTCACATGTATGAAGCTCCACACAGGCTCTCTGCTTAGCATAATTTATTTGTATTATATGGGTTGGATTAATATTCATGGACTACATTACAACTCATTTCAACTCAGCTATGTTGTACACCAATTACTTTGACTATTATGTGTAAGAATTTGCTGTATTTGGAGTTAACGTTTGTCATTTTTTGTGTGCCATAGTTTTCTGCAAACCAATTGTATCTATTTTTTAGTTTCTATTTCACAGTGTTAGGGATGGAACTGCAGCCTCATGCACGTTAGAGAACCACATTAGTGCTGAACAATAACCTTCATCCATTCTATCACTAATTTAACCTCTAAATCTTCACCAACAATTTCAATCTCTTTGAATACATTCATAAATTTACATAATTCTATTTAGTGTAGAAGTCTCACTCCTGAGACAGTTGAGCTGTTCCCATTTTTCTTCTTGCACTGTCATTCTAAAGGAATCCCTTTGTCCTTATCATGTGTCAGATCTTTTACTTTCTCTATTGCATATTTTTCATTTTGAATACATCTTTCGTTTTGGTGGTAAACAACCTATAATAGCAATCTTAACAAAATATAATAAATTTTTTGAGATCCTTTACGCCTAAGAATAAATTTTAACATCATGTTTGGTTGATAGTTTTGCTGGATATAAACTCCTTTGCTGGGAATTATTTTCCATTATGGTTTGTCTTGTGATCTCTGCTGCTGTATCCAGTTGGCAAGACTCCTGTTTTCGCTGTCTCCACAGCCAGAAACTGAGCACTGTTGGAGAAAACCACAGGGCAAACAGTTTAATCACATTAGATTTATGATTATCAGCATCAATGGACCCTTTGGAGTGCCAATTCATTCTTTTACAGACACAAAATTCTTTCTAAAATCCCCTCAAATGCAGAGCAAAACAAAATCATTTTTCTACCAACCATTGAGAGCTTTCCTTTCCCTACCCTCTTAGCAGATATCCTTGACCTTTACTCTTTTGGGAAAATAACAGCCATAAGTGAGGATTCTCTTGTGTTCTAGAAGTGAAACTTATAAACTGGCCTACATTTGTAGCTATCCACTCACCTGCGCACCGTTTCTCCTTTGCTTATGTCTTGACATCTATTTTGCTCATGCTCTCAAAGTCCTGTAGCGTTTTTTTTTTTTTTAATACTCAATTTTGGTCAACTGAATGTTTTCGAGTCACTTTTAAATGTGCTTAAACTTCAAAAACCATTAAGTAAACCATTCCCCAATAAAGAACAAACAACCCTCTCCCAGCTGCCTTATCCTTCTGCTAATGAACTTCCCTCCTCTTCTTGGTCCTCATTTCATTAGCTTTGTCCACTCCTTACCGATTCCATTATGGCTTTCTTGCTGACATCTTGGTGACCTCCATTACGAAAATGCTGACTTCCGTAACTGTACAGAGATAACCATGGTTTTGTTTATTTGAAATGGTCTTTTTCTGGATTTACATCACAAAACTTTTTTTGTTTTCTCATTTCTTTTTTTTTTTTTTGCTTTTGAGACAGGGTCTCGCTTTGTAGTTCAGGCTGGCCCTCAGCTCACTATGGTGCCCAGGCAAGCCGCCGCGAACTCAGCAATCCTCCTGTCTCTACCTCCCGAGTGCTGGGATTACAGGCGTGAGCCACCACGTCCGGCATTGTGGTATGTGGCGTTGATTGTTGGTGGGTGTGTCTCCACGCCCAGCATTATATGTGGTTACTGGGGATCGAACTCAGGACCTTGCGCTTGCGAGGCAGGTGCCGGAACCACTGAGCTAACCCTCCGGCCCTGTTTTCTCATTTCTTTACTGCTGCTCTTCTACATTATTCTGTGTTCTAATTTATCTTTAACTGTTGGAATTTTTAAAAAGTCTTTTCCTTAGTTCTCTTTGCCCAGTTCTACCTTTGCACATGGCGAGGATTATCACCTATGAGCAAATAAAGAACACATTTCTCTTTCTGGCAAGATGCAGATACTGACCTCCAGACTCACGGAACCAGCTGCTTACTTGACATCTCTTCTTGGCGGTCTCAATAGCACCTCATCCTCTACCTGCCTGAGTTCACCCCATGATCCTTCCTTCAATATAATCCTTTCCTGTGTTTCTTGTGTTACTCAGTGGCACCTATCGCTCCCAAATTATGTTAACTGGGACACTGCAGAAACTCTTGCCATTTCCTTCGTACCCACATCAATCCAGCACCAATCCGATGGGGCACACCGCTGAAGTACTTCCCAAGCCCTTGTGTCTCTCCATCATCAGTCCCTAAATATGTTAGCGGCATCTATGATCTAAGCTTCTTGGATACTGTTTTAATTGGTCCAAGAACTTCACTTCTATCCTTGCCCTTCAATCTGTTCTCTATGCTATAGCAACAGTCATCTTTTTTTTTTTTTTTTTGACAGGGTCTCACTGTTCAGGCTGGCCCTGAGCTCACTATGTAGCCCAAGCCAGCCTCGAACTCGGCAATCCTCCCACCTTTTCCACACCTGGCACTGTGGTTTGTGGTACCGACTGCTGGTGGGTACGTGTCACCACTCCCGGTATTGTTGTATATGTGGTTACCAGGGATTGAACCAGGACCTTGTGCTTGCTAGGTAGACAGCAGAACCACTGAGCTAAATCTCTGGCCCAACAGTCACCTCTTTTATTAAAGCTCACATGGCTCCCTTCTGTTCTGAGGATAAAGGCTTATATATTCTCTTACTTCCATCTCCTTCCTCAGCACCAACAATTCTGTTTTCTCCATGTTGGCCATCTCTTAGTTCCATGAACTGATGGTGCATACCCTGCCCCCCGCCTACAGTCTCTGCTTGTGCTAATCTGTTGGGAGTCAGTGTAGCTTACTGGCTAAGTGTGAAATACCTAAAGTCTAATTTTCAAGGGAGACTGCTTGGGTTTAAATTCTGATTCTACAAGTTGCTGGGAAAACCTGGGTAACCACTTTACTTTCTGTGCCTCAATTTCCTCTACTATGAGGCAATGATATTAGCTGCCTTCAGGGATGTTATTATAATCAGATAATGGGATGATTCTTCCTCCTTGATTCATTTCTTCTAAAAATCCTCTTTTGAATTTCAGAGTCATTTTTTGTGAGAAGCCTCAATGATCTCTCATTACAGGTTTTTATGAATTCATTACAGGTTTTTCATGTATTGTGAATCTTTTTTTATATTATAGAATAATTTTATAAGTCTTTTATAAATTTTAGAGGTCAATTTCTTATTTTTCTCACTTAAATGTCAACTCAGGAGCACAGGAATTGTGTCTGTTTGTGCCCTCTATCCCTGGGTGCTAACGACAGTGCCCAGAACACAGTCGGGTCCCAATAAATATTTTTCAAGAGAAAAAATACGACAGACATCTCTAGTGGAAGGCAGTGGGGCAGTGGGATGTGTGCCCACTTAGGCCTTTTTTGGTGTGAAACTAGTATCCTGTAATCAAAAGCAGAAATTAACAGACTAGAGAAGGAACACACAGGTGGTGAGTTAAGCTGTGTATATTTTCCTAAATTCTCTGCTTGAAAGGCAGGATTCTGCTGAAATGATGTATCAGTCACAGAGGCCTGGGTTTGATTCCTGCTGCGTTATGGGTTCCTGTGTGACCTAGGTCACGTCAATTGACCTTCCTGTAGCCTTGGTTTCCTCATATGTAATTACAGCACAGAACCCGACACAGCGTCAATTCTTGTTGACGAAGCACTGGGCCTGTAAAAATTTTGATTTGCCTTAAGATATTACACAATGACCTGCAGGCTCACGCCAATGACAGGGCTTGTGCCACATGGAAGCTGTAAACTACTTACCTCTACGGCACAGGGACAAACTGCCTCCATCTTCCTCCCAAGAGTCCACGACAAAATTTTGTGCTTTTGACGCTGAAACACAAGAGGGTATAAATCCACATGAACGGGAAAGTAGTTTCAAACGGCTTGGCGCTTCCTACCAGAGAGTGAAAGGTAGTATGAGGTCTGGCCTGCAGGTAAGATCGGACCCTTGGGTCACCTCCCAGGACTGCCCTTGACAGCTGGACCCTCAGGGTCTGACAGCACTGCCCTCCCCAGCTCTCCACCACCGTTTCAGTCTCCGGCTTCTGCCCCCCCCCCCCACACCCCGCTGAGCTCATTCCTGGAGGATCATAAAGAAAGTGCCTCCATTCTAGAAGTTCAAGAAAAATCAAAAAAACCCCTTCCCGCACCATAACGAGGGCCTCTTGTCCATCTTTGTCATAGTTCCCCTTTCCTAAGAGGGGAAGTCTGTGTGGAACCTTTAGCCAGGAACGAGGCTCAAACAAACTGTCCACACTGATGTGCGCAGAAGATGAACATTGTCCTCACCAAGCTTTTTCTCTCCGCCCTCTGGCTCCCACTTGTGAGACAGACTGTGGCTGTGAGTTTTAGGGTGCAGAGTGGCCGTGTAAATAGTGGAATTGAGTGTGCCCTTCGCGTGCACTTCGGGAGTGAGCTGCGCTTGACCTCTGCCACGCGGCTCGTGTCGGAAGAGGCTTGCTAAAGTGGCAGGGCGGGAACGCGCCCATGCAAGCGCAGGAGAGCGAGGGCCGCGAGCGAGGCGAGGACCCGCGAGCGCACCGGCAGCGCGCCGGACTCGAGCCCGGCGGGGTCCGCAGGCCACGGCCGTGCGCGCGGGCCGGGCCGCCGCGGAGCACAGAGCGCGGCGCGTACGTGTGAGGCGCGCGGGGAGCGAGGCCAGCGCGCCGCGCCGCCGGCTCCCCGTGGGCCGCCCGGGCCAATGAGCGCGCGGCTGCGGGGGCGCGGCGGGCGGGCGGGGCGGCGGCGGATGGAGGCGCGGGCGGCCCGGCGCGCTCCTTCGGCGCGGGCGCTGCTGGCGGGACCCGGGCCGCGACCCGGGGCGGCGGGCAGCGGGGGCGGCGCCCGGGGCTGGGATGCGCCGGGGGCTCCGTGGCGGCGGCGTCGGCGGCTGCGGGCGGAAGAGCTAGCGTCGCGGCGCGGGGACTCAGCGCAGCGCGGCGGGCGGGCGGCGGAGCCCGAGGAGCCCACCATGGCCGCCCAGGGCGAGCCCGGCTACCTGGCGGCGCAGTCGGACCCGGGCTCCAACAGCGAGCGCAGCACTGACTCGCCCGTGGCCGGCTCCGAAGACGACCTGGGCGCCGGGGCGCCCGTGCACAGCCCCGAGTGGAGCGAGGAGCGCTTCCGCGTGGACAGAAAGAAGCTCGAAGCCATGTTACAAGGTAGGCGCCCTCCGCGTCCCGCGCTCCCTTCGAGCCCCAGCCTCCCGGTCCCGGCACCGCTCCGGACGAACGCCGAGGCCCGGAGGTCGTCCCGGGTCCCACTGGACTCCGAGAGGGCAACTTCAGCGGGACCCGGCGCCGTGTCACCGGGACGCGCGCAGACCGCCCACTCTCGCGCCGGAGTCGGCGCGGTCTGGAGTCTCTGGCTCTCGCTGCGTGTCAGACCCACTTCCTCCAGCCGAGGGGCCTGGTCGGGCTTTGGGAGCCGCTCGGCAGATGTCAGGGCTTAAGACGGGAGTCCGAGGCCGGGTGGGGCGAGCAGCCTGAGCCCGGGGACAGTGTGTGTTCATCCCATGACAGGCATACAGAGTGCATCCTGAGTCACATTCGGCTCATAAAAGTCTCCCTGTGCTGTGGTGCCTTTGTCTTGCAGAATTTGGGATCTGTCTTTCTTAATTGTTGTAAACTCTTTTAAGGTTTCTCCGGGACTTTCCCAGGCAGAAAAGCTTTAACCACATTGGACTGGAATCGGTGTGATTTAGAATCTGAGGACTGGAGTGAACGCTAGAACGTCCAAGGTCATTTTAACCTTCCTTAAAAGTGTTAATTACTAGCCTACCTGTGGCCAGCTGCGTCCCCGCATCCGTGGAAGTTTCGAAATGAGGTCTTTCGAATGACTGTCATCCTTAAGGTCTGTGGAGAGGACCAGGTTGAGGGAGGATGGGGAAGATGCATTCAGTAGCTAGTGCCCTTTTATCAGTGGAAGGCTGGAGCTTGCCCAAGTTTTTTGTTTTTAGTGGCTTTCTGCGAAACTTATTTTGACTTTTATCAGTTAATACATCACAATCTGGGAGCAAGTTAGCCCTGCGTAGAAACGCAGTGGCATTTTAGAAGAATTAAGTAGGTTATTTTAAGAGAGAACAACATGTTTTCCAAAACAATAACTCGGTGGAAACAAATAGCAGGAGTGTTTGGCAAGCACTCTTGGATGTGCTACAAGTTCGGCTTCTTTGTTGCTTATTTTTATTGATAAACATCCCTAATTCTTGTCTTTGACTCCTTTTCCCTAAGATTATGTAGCTTCCAGGAGAATTACTTTCATGATAAACTTTTAAAATAAGAATATTACAAAACAGGTTTGAAAACTAAAGCCCCTACTGCATTTCTGTAACTAATTTCCCTGCTTATTCCATAGTTCTTTTTGCCTAGTTTCTGATTATAAAGTAAAATGTCACATTTTTATTGGAGATTAGACTGAACTGATTATGATCACACACTCCTTTTTTTCCAGCAGTTTTCCCGTTTCTACATGAATTTGGAGTGTTGTGAAAGATTAGTAGTCTTTTTAAAATAGGATTTAAAAATGAGATATCATCCTCCATGCACATTTAACGACAGTGAACCCATTGGCATAACAACAGTGAACCCCAGTTATAATCTTGAGTGTTAGAAATTCTTTTTCCAGTTAATGTATTTTCAGAGTACAATTACATATAGGTAAAACATTTTTACAATTTGAAGACCACTTCGTAGAAGTGAAATTCTGACATCAGATGGCTAAAAAAATTGCTTTGTGCTCTTAAAGTTGATGAAGTTTCTTTTACAGAAAGTCTCAACAGACAGCATTTCTTCAGCAGCCTGTACATAGTGAAATATTCAGCTAGTGTGGGGCATGGTACTTAACTTTCCAAGATCATCTATAAACGGATCACCCCTTGTGTGAAAGTAAGCTTTGAACATATTTGACAACAGGACCCAGTGCAATGGGTACCAGGTCATTTTAGGGTGTGTGTTTCCTAGTATCAAATTATGCAGAACCACCATGTTTGAAAGAATCAGACTAGTTTTCTGAACCAAACATAATCATTTGCTTTGATGTTTAATGCTAGGTGGTCACACAAGTATGAGTTTTGGAGTCAGGCAGACCTGACTTCAAATCTCTGTGGGTCGTTGGGAAAGTTCCTGGGCTTTGCCTTGCCTTCTTGGGGATTTATAAGCATGGAAAGAGATAATGCTTAATGAGCTAAAACTTGCTGCTATAGTATTGGTAAATAATAGTTCCATAAATATAATTTTCTGTTATTATTAAAGTAATTATTTTTTTTTGAGACAAGACTTCACTCTGCAATGCAAGCTGGTCTTGAACTCACTGTATAGCTTAGGCTGGCCTCAAGCTTGTGGCAGTCCTCCTGCCTCAGCCTCCTGAGCACTGGGATCATAGGCATGCACCACCATGCCCAACCTATTATTGAAGTATTACATCATGGATTCAAATGACTTCCAGTGCCTACCATGATTTGTGAGACATGACATAGACTTAATAAAATAGTTGGGGAACAGAAGAATTTTGCAAGTTCATAATTGCAGAAGTAAAATAGATAAAAACCAAGATAGGAAATCTGTTAAGTCAATGGGTATTCTAACATTGTTAGATATTTTTGAGTGGAAAACTTCATTTGAAAAAAGTCAAGTAAAGAATATATTTGGTTGGGTTTCTAATTATGAATTTGGATTAGAAATTTTTTATAATAACCTTAAAATACTGTATGTGGTTTTCTAATTTAAATCAGGACAAGTAAGATAGTTGTCCTCTAAGTGTTCAGTGCAAATTGGTGATTATAATGCTTGGAATTTGTTTTCAGAGAGACTGTCCTAGGGGCAAGTTAATCTTTAATGGGTTGTATTTTTATTAGTAGAGAAATTCTTCTATGCAATGGAGCAAAAATTTAATGAGGTTAAAATATGGGAAGTAGGGTAGCAGTCAAAGAAATAAAATACCTTTCTTGTATGATCACTAGATCCTAAAATAGGTGGTTTACATCATAAAAACCCACCAGACCAAAATGTGAGGAAACACACTAGTTTTTGTCTGAGTTTTCTTTTCTTTTTTGCTTGTTTAATAACTATCTCAGAACAAACATGAACACTGTCTGACATTTTTGTTGGAATCTAAGTGATAATTACTGATTTTAGTTAATGATGTTTTAAATGGGGATTTATTTTTGAGTTTAGGTTTTTAAAATCTGTTGTCAGCCTTGGAATAAATACCATGGACAGCATTTTCTAGTGATAAAGTAAAATCATGTTAAACTTTAATACTGAACTTCAAAATTCAGATTTCATGCTTCATGTGAGATAATAGTATTGATTCATTTAAATTGATTAAACATGAATTATGATATGTAAAAACAAGGGAGGGTGTTACGGAAGAAAGTATGGGAGAAAGTAGGAAATAATTAGGTGAAGAGAATCTGAGATAGTGTTGGTGCCAGAGTACCAAAAGGTAAACACACGACTATTGTACTAATACTTTTCTTTTTGCATTGAAGACATATATATGTACGGTAAAATTGAGAATTGTAACATAAAATTTAGACACATAAGCTTTTGTAAAGTTCTGGGTCACTTGTTTCCGCAAAGGAGAAAATACAGGGCTGGAGAGAGATGGCCCGTTGAACCTGAAGGGAGGCTCACAGTGGGCTTTCTCATAGTGCCGCAGGAGACTTGAGAAAACACGTTGCTTTTCTACAGTGTCAGGCAGAACCGAGTCATGTACTGCTGCGTGCCTGAGTCACAGAGCTGGTCACCAAAGCAGGCATCGTTCACACATCACTGATAAAAGTGTGCCCAGCCGTCGTGTTATCTAAAATTCAACAAACTTTAATGCAGTTGGTCTTATGATTTGGTAAAGGTAATTTTTAAATGTTGTGGGGATGAAAAGAAATGTGAAGCAAAAAATATTTGAAAATAAGGGAGTACTGGAAATACAGATAAAGAATAAACCTTAAGTGAATAGAGCTTTCTAAAGCTAATGCTTGATCGAGGGTAACAGACAATAAGAACAAATCAAACAACTCTGTGAAGCTCAGTGGTTAAGTGTGCAGGGCTCTGGGCCAGATCTACATTTGAATCGTGTGGACCTTTGTATAAGGAGCTTGAGAATTTTATTACTTGCAGCCTATTTCTAAAAATGTGTGTTCATAAAAGTTCTTACATTCTGAGGTGGTTGTGACAATAAAAGAAGCAACACAATTAAAAATAAAATATCACAGTGTAGGTCACATAGGAAGTACTGAGTAAATTAATCATGGTAATTTGTTTTAAACCATAATGTAGAACGTATTATATTGAAAATCCAGTTAATTGGATATAATTATTTTTTTCTTTTTGGTGGTACCTGGGATCAAACTCAGGACCTTGTGCCTGCCAGATACACACAGCACCACTGAGCTACATCCCCGGCCTTCGATATAGTGCTATTATGACTAATGAACACTCGCAGCTATCTAAATACTGTTATTGGTTTTCTTCCTAGGTGTGTTGAATGGATTAGACTTTGTAGAGGTGAGTAAGCAGAACAAAGCCTCTCTAGACATGACTAGTTCTAGGTTTAGCTCAGGAGGAAAGGGCTTCTGACCCTATTTAGTTGTAATTCTTTTTGCTGTTAATATGTTTTATTCTTTGAATGGTCATGAGCCATTTGATTTTGATTTTTTTATTAAATCAATGTCTCACTTCTAGTTATGTGTTACTCTGGACTTGAGTCATTCATTTGTGTCTAGAAAGAAGCTATTTCAGAGTAAGTGCTCTGGCCGAGCTAACATGTTCTGTGTGCTTGCCTGTGAACTGGGGATATAATAATCCCACCTAAGGGCGGTGCTGCAGGCACAGAATGAGAGGATACATGGGAAATGCTTATCCCAGGGTCAAGCACTTAATACTCAACGAATATCAGTGCAGCAGCAGCACCATCCCATGTGATGGATAAAGACATCAGAATGCGGGAAAGTTAAGGCCATCAGGTCATTTAATTTCTTGAAAAGTGCATGTACGTTCTTGTGTGAGGGGAGGAATATTTTGTTGATTTTTTTTTTTAGTGAAAGACTTCGTAAAAATGTGCATTAGGGCAATTCAAGTTGAGTCAGAGAGCAGAATTGAAAGGTAAAATTGCTTCATGGAGTAAATGGAAAAACACATTAGAGGGTGTGCAGCTTGGAAGTGAAGGGATGGGGACTTTCTCAGGCTGACTGGGGCTGGTGCTCATGCATAGCCCCCTGTAGAAGCCTCTGCAGACACACTCCACACTCAACGCTCTCAGTAACTCCACACCCTCCCCAGGCCTTATCTCTGGACAAGTTTTGGTTCAGTTGATCATTATTAAGTTCAAACAAAGCTGGAGAGTTTTATCAATGACTTTTATAGGCAGGAATGTATGTGACTGTATCCAAGAGAAACTCTTAACAGAGTAGTTTACACAACCAGTTTTATCTTCCCTACCTGACAAGTTCAGGGCTAAGTGTCCAGATTTCAGTGGCTGCTCAGGAACTTCAAGGAGTGTACCATCTTCTCTCCTTGTCGCTGTTACTATCTTCAGCCTGGGGATTTTTTGTCCCCTGAAAGTTCCATCTGTGTTTCTTTGGCCAGTCTGAGGATGTGTCTTCTTTTCCAAGCAGTGGAGGAAAAAGACAGATTGGATGCTGCGTGATTCAACTCAGTTTCCCCATAGCAGGCAAAGCAGAAGAACCCTGTGACCCCATCCCCAGTGTGCCTAAAGCTGCAGTTTTCCATGATCAGAGACTTAGACTGCATTGATAATCTTAGAAACTTAGATTGTTTGGTAATAATTATTTGTAGGTAGAATTGCCTCAGCACAGTCCGGGAGTAAATCTAAATCCCAGAGAGGAAACAATTTGGACCATTTAGGTTGTTCTCATCTTGCTACTTCTTTTACAAATAGGGCAATATGTCTACTGGGCTCTGCAAGCTCTGTATTGATGAGCTCTTATCATAATTCATTATTATATCAAAATTAGTTCATCTCCATCATTTTTTCATGCCTAGTGTTTTATTCATCAAAAATTACATGATACCACACAAATGCCCATTTTATTTTTTATTACTCTGAAATATCTTCTGTGTCCTCTCTTTTGGAATTGACTGGTTCAGTATAGTCCAAACTTTCGCACTTTTGGCTTTTCATAGATCGATTATTCTAGTCCAGCCAACAAAGCTGAAATTTGTTCAGAAGATGAAGTCATTTTGGAAGCAGTGTGATAGTCTTATCTTCAAGTTTGTGCCATGTTTTTCTATTTGAAGTTGTCCAGAATGATGAACTAATAAAATATGCCACTTGGCTCTTCCTGAGTTTATTCCATCATTTTAAAATAGATTCTCACTTAAAAAATGAGTGGGGTGATAAACATATACATTTGTCTATGTAAAATGCTTAGTAATCTATAAGGAACAAAACAATTGTAATACTAATTTATATGGCTTTTGCAGAGTATGGGAATGGCTTTGGCATGGAACTTCTGTTGTTGTTTGCAAAAGTCACCACGTTTGATTTTTAAATGTTTTTGGTACTAGTATTTGTGGCCATATCCAAGATGTAGCAAACCATCAGTGCAACCATTTGTGGATGTTATACTTGTTTTACATCTGTTTCTTTCCTACCAACCTAATTAATGAATGTAGATGATGAAAGTGTGTATATATGTAACAAATATTACATCCTGTTCCCATTTTTAAAATCTGGCACACAAAAAGATAATGTTTACTTGCTAGTAGTTTCTCTGCTATAGTAAAAAAAAAACAAACAAACTAGTTTGCAACTTGATTTGGAATTTATATATCTTTTTCCTTTTCCTCTCCAGTACTGGGGGGTTGAGTGTGGGGCTTGCATATACGAGGCAAGTGCTGTATCACAGACTTACATCCCCAGCCTTTTAACTACATTTCATGTGGGTAATAGTGCTTAAACGTAGGATTTGGAAATTAGCCAATGATTTATTTCTCTGATATTTTGTATTTTACTTATTCTTTTCAGTTTTTATGACATGCTTACATTAAATGACGATTATGTTCCTTATGGGGAATTGGTACACATAGATAACACATCTCAATTTTTTGAGATTTTCCCTCTCCCCTCCTTCCATTTCTTAATGCCTTTTCCATTGGAAAAAAATGTATCACCCTGAATCCAACTGGCTATATTTTATTTTGGTCTTTATCTTTTTGATTTCTGATGTAATAGAAGCTGTGTGCTATTTCAGCTCATGTGTCTGATTTATTTCAGTTAACATTATGATCTCAGGGTACATCCATTTTCTTATACCTGACTCGTTTATCCTTCTTTATAGTAGTTAATACTCACTATTTATAAATACTGCATTATCTTTTCCTGTTTATCTGTTGTGGACATATACTTTGCTTCCAATATTTATTATGAGGTATGCTGCTATAAACGTGGGTATGCAAGTGCCACTGTAATAGGAATCCTTTTGGAAGGTGCCTAGAAAGGGAATAGCTGAGTCAGAAGGAATTTCTATTTTGTTTTTTTGAGGAATCGCCATACTGATTTCCATGGTGGTTGTACTAGTTTATGTTCCCTCCAACAACATAGAAGGTGTTTTCCCTCCACATTTTCACCAGCATTTGTTGCTGGGTTTCATGATGATAGCCTTTCTTTGTGGAGAAAGGTGGAATTTCAGTGCTGTTTTAATTTCCATTTCTTTAATGGCTATTTCTTTATGTATTTATTGGCCGTTTTGTATTTCTTCTGAGAAGGGTCTATTCATTTGAGTTGCCCATGTTTTGAGTGGAGTTTTTACTTGGGGGGGGATCAAAATTTTTAAGTTCTTTCTTATGAGTAGTAGTTATTTTTTCCCATTCTGCAGGAGGTCTCTTCACTCTCTTGATTGTTTCCTTTGCTGTGCAGTAGCTTTTTAATTTGATATGATCTTATTTGTTGATTCTTGGTATTTCTTATGCAATTTGGATTTTGTTCAGAAAGTCTTTGCCTATGCCTATGACTTTAAGAGTTTTCCTGTTTTGTCTTACAGTAGATTGTTTCTGTTTTAACAGTTAGACCTTTGATCTACTTTTTTATTTTTGGCAGTATTGGGGTTTGAACTCAGGACCTTGTGCTTGGTAGGCAGACGCAGCACCACTGAGCTAAATCCCTGACCTGAGATAAGGTTTTCTGTACTTATTTTCTTCAGTATTTTTTCCTTTCCTTTTTTTTTTTTTTGAGACAGGGTCTCACGTTGTAGTTCAGGCTGGCCCTGAGCTCACTATGTAGCCCAGGCAAGCCTCGAACTCAGCAATCTTCCTGCCTCTGCCTCCCGAGTGCTGGGATTACGGGCGTGAGCCACCACGCCCTGCATTGTGGTATGCGGTGTTAATTGCTGGTGGGCGTGTCTCCACGCCCAGCATTATATGTGGTTACCGGGGATTGAACTCAGGTCCTTGTGCTTGCGAGGCAGGCGCCGGAACCACTGAGCTAACTCTCCGGCCCTCCTTTTTCTTTTTAGTCATGAAAGGATGTTGGATTGTTTTTCAAAGACTTTTGTGTATCATTGAAATAGTAATGTGATTTTTGACCTGTTTATGTGATATGCCACATTTATTGATTTACATGTGTTGAACCATTCTTTCATCCCTGGGATGCCTATGTGGTCATGATATATGATCTTTTTGATGATTTGCTGGATTCTGTTAGCCAAGATTTTGTTGAAATTTTTCTGCATCTATGTTTATTAAAGAGTTTGGCCTGTAGTTATCATTTTTTGGTTGGATCTTTATCTGCTTTTGGAACCAGGGTAATACTAGCTTCCAGGAGTGACCTTGGGTGTAGTCCTTACCTTTCAATTTCATTGAAAAGTTTGAAGAGTGTTATTGTTAGATATTCCCTGAAGTTCTTGTCGAATTCAGCAGAGAATCTTGAAGAACTGAGCGTTTCTTAGTTGGTAGGGTTGCTTCAGTTTTGTTATCTATTATTGGATTAGTCAGGGTTTTTCTATCTTCTGGATTCAGTTTTGATAATTCATATAAATCTAGGAATCTATTCTTCTGAATTCTCCACTTACAGATTTATTAAGTAACTGCTAATAAGCAATTCTGGCAGTATTTGTCATTTCACTTTTTTCATTTGTAATTGCATTGATTTGGGTCTTTTTTCCCTTTTTTGAATAAGATTGGCTAAATGTTTGTCTATTGGGTTCTTTTGAAGAACTGTTTGATTGATTATATATTATAATATATTTATTATAATATATATTATATATCATATATGTAATGTATTATTATATATAATATAATATATATAATTTTTTGGTCTCCCATTTCCTCTCTGATTTTTTTTTTTGAGACAGGGTCTCACTTTGTAGTTCAGGCTGGCTCTGAGCTCACTCAGGCAAGCCTCAAACTCAGCAATCCTCCTGCCTCTGCCTCCTGAGAGCTGGGATTACAGGCTTGAGCCACCAAGCCTGGCTCTACTCTGATTTTATAATTTCTTTCCTTAAACTAGTTTTGAATTTGGGTTGTTCTTATTTTCCTAGGACTTTGAGGTTTAGTTTTAGGTTCACTTTCATTAGGTTTAGTATTTAGGTTCACTTTGTCTGATGTGAGGATTCACAGGTATAAACTTTGCTCTTAGGACTACTTTTTTGGGTCATATAAGTTCTAGTATGTTGTACTGGCATCATCCTTTAGGTTATATTGGCATCATCCTTAAGTTCTAGGAAGTATGTTGTTTCTTCTTTGATTTCTTATGTGAACCATTGGTTATTCAAGAGTGTGTTGTTTAATTTCCATGCATTGGCATAATTTCTACAGTTTCTTTTGCCATTAAGTTCTAGTTTCATTGCCCTGTCACCTGATAATATGGTATATTTTGATTCTTTTACATTTACTTAAGCATTCTTTTTTTTTTCTTTTTTTAGACAGGGTCTCACTTTATAGTTCAGGCTGGCTCCGAACTCATAGCAACCCTCCTGCCTCTGCCTCCTGAATGCTAGGATTACAGGCATGACTCACCATGCCTGGCATTGTTGAATATGATTATGGGGGAATCAAACTTGGGACTTTGTGGTTGTAAGGCAGATGCCAGAACCACTGAGCTAAATCACCCTACTTAAGCTCCCTACTTAAGCATTCTTTATTGGTTAATATGTGGTTTATTTTGAAGAAAGTCCCATGTGCTACTGAGATAAATGTATTCTGTTGAAACATTCTGTAGATGAATATTAAGTCCATTTGTTTGAAAGTTTTGTTCAGCTCCAATACTTCTTTGTTGATTTGTGTTTAGTTGATCTGTTTGTGACAGTGAGGTATTGAGCTCTTCACTGTTGTTGTGTTTGTGTTTTTCTGATCTTTTTTGTCTAATGGTACTTGTTTTATGAAGTTAGGTGGTCTGTTGTTTTGTACATATATGTTAATAATTGTTATCTCTTCTTGTTGAATTTTTCCTTAACCAATATATAGTGACCTTCTTTGCCTCTTCTGGTTGGGTAATGGCTTGAAGTTCACTTTGTCTGAAAATAGTATAGACACTCCTACTTGTTTTTGGATTCTCATTTACCTGAAATACTGTTTTCTATCCTTTGATTTTTAGCCTTTGAATTTCTTTTTGGGCAAAATGGGTTTCTTGTATCCAGCATACCACTGGATTGTTTCTTGATCCATTCTTTTGATCTGTCTTTTAACTAGGGAGTTGAGACCATTTACACTGAGAGTTATTATATCCCCTGATTTTAATAGTACAAACATTTTATAGGATACTTGAAATATAAGATGAATATAAAAGGAAAAGAATAATCAAAATTCCAAAATCGGGGCCGGAGGGTTAGCTCAGTGGTTCCGGCGCCTGCCTCGCAAGCGCAAGGACCTGAGTTCAATCCCCGGTTACCACATATAATGCTGGGCGTGGTGGCTCACATCTGTAATCCCAGCACTCGGGAAGCAGAGACAGGAGGATTGCTGAGTTCGCGGCGGCTTGCCTGGGCACCATAGTGAGCTCAGGGCCAGCCTGAACTACAAAGTGAGACCCTGTCTCCAAAAAACAAACAAACAAACAAACAAACAAACAAAAAAAACCAAAATTCCAAAATCCTGCGATAATCACTGTTTATATTTTGGGAATTTTTTCTTGGTCTTTAAAATCTACATCCTTACATAATATATTTTTGGAAGACAGGCTATGTTCCTTTGTCAGGTGCAATGTTAAGCTTTCTAAATGCAGATGAAAACAAGGTAAATGTGATTCTGTTCTATATTGGGATTATATCTTCCTTCTTTTTCTCAATTAGTGATCTCATGAAAATTTTTGAAAAACATGATTTCAGATGTCTGTGTAATTCCCTTGAGATAGAGTACAGTGCTTAAATGCTGTAACACTTTAGAATATTTTTTAGGTGACTAGACATTGGAGCCTATTATTTCTTTTTAAAATGTTCAGAACTCAGATCCTGGCCTGGCATGTTAGCTGTATGGCCTAGAGCAAGTTAATAACATCTTTGTACTTGAGTGTCTTCATTTCTAAAATGGGTACAGAAGTATTTTCTGGGTTGTAAGGCTATTAATTCCATATGCAGAATATCCACTCAGGATATGGCCTTACTGAATATTAGTAATGCTGTCCCAAGCACATTTGTCTAAAATCTATAATCACTAATCTTTTTTTTTTTTGAGATAGGGTCTCATTTTGTAGTTCAGACTGGCTCTGAACTCACTATGTAGCCCAGGTAAGCCTCGAACTAAGTGATCCTCCTGTCTCTGCCTCCCGAGTGCTGGGATTACAGGCGTGAGCCACCATGCCCGGCTAATCACTAATCTTTTGATATTCTCACCAGAAAATTTCTCAGCAGTGACATTTTTGGGTAGAGGATATGGACATTCTCAGGCTGTAGATCAATTTTGCAAAATTATTTTTGAGGGAGTTTTCAGATTAAAAAGAAGAAACAAATTTGCAGGACATGTGCTCCTGCTCCTTATGTTTGTGATCCTGACAGACTTGCCTATTTGGGGTAGAAGTTAAGATCTATTATGAGCAATTTCTTTATCAATAGAGTTAGAGTTCTGTTTTGCTTTCTTTACTGAAAAAAATCTAAGTGATGCTTATCTGAGTATCATGTCAGTGGATAAGTATTTCTTACAATTTGTGTACATAAATACCCCTCGTGGAATTTATTTAAAAAGTCAAACTTGGGAGCTCTCGGAAAGTCTACACATTCTTTAAGTCTGAGGCTAGTGCTGGTAGTGGTTGCAGGGATTTGTGTTTTGAAAAGAATCTTGTATAAGTTTAACGTAGGTGGTCCCAGGGCCACACTTTGAGAAGCATTACTCAAAGTATTACTTTGAGAACCATCAACCACCATCTGAGGATAGTCAAATAACTTAAGATCAAGATTTTTCTTTCTTTATTTCTCTTTACTCTTGAAGATAATTGTTTCTCCACATTACTAAACCATTAGTAAACATTTTAGTCCAGCATACCTGCATATTATTTATAGGGGTTTGTAGTAAGGAACATAAGGGAAGAGGACACCCATCTATGTTCTGGGAAAGGAAATACATTACATTCATAGTGCATTCATATTTCTGTTAAGTTAGGCATAATAGGCAGCTGCTTAATATTTTATAAGGTAATTTAAAAGTACATGTTTTTATTGTAGAGATTTAAAAAGCAATATGAAGAAAATTTAATAAAGAAAAATAATCCTCAGAAATATGCCATTATATTTTTATGCCTTGAGCATTTGCATAGAATTTATGTAGTTGTTCTCACAGTGTTGGTTAATGGTTTTTCATTCAGCATTTAATTTTCTTTTTTTTTTGAGACAGGGTCTCGCTTTGTAGTTCAGGCTGGCACTGAGCTCACTATGTAACCCAGGCAAGCCTGGAACTCAGCAATCCGCCTGTCTCTGCCTCCCGAGTGCTGGGATTACAGGCATGAGCCACCACGTCCACTGTGGTATGTGGTACTGATTGCTGGTGGGCGTGAGTCTCCATGCCCAGCATTGTATGTGGTTACTGGGGATCGAACTCAGGACCTTGCGCTTGCGAGGCAGGCGCCAGAACCACTGAGCTAACCCTCTGGCCCTAAGTTTCTTTTTTGTATTTTAAAGTAGTTTTCAGAAATACAAATTTATGGTTGAATGATAGTACATTTGGTTGAAAATCCTTTTTTTCCTCTCAGTTGTGCATCACTTTATGATAGACATGATTATATAGTGTTATTCATTTTGAAACTATTCTGATAAAAAAGTTTTGATGTATTAAAAAGTGATGATGAGGTAAAAAGAGATTCTGATTTTTAGAACTTGCTATGTGAAAGGTACTGTTTTTGGTGTTTTATGCCTATCAGTCATCTCAGACTCTTGTATGAGATGTATATGCTGTTGGGTTGTGTTATTTTTAGGAAGAAAGCTCTGAAATTTGCGAGTTTATAACCTTTACTTCTTTCTGGGATGGACAGTAGACCTAGACATTGGTTTCCTCTTAGAGTTGTAGAATCTGGTCTCTTGACGAGGTGTGTGAATGAATACAGGTGTCGAAGTTCAGAATGCCTTCAGTCTAGCCTAGCCAGCAGTGGCCACAGTAGGTCGTGAATTTCTTACTGCAATTCACAGTATCTTGGTGGTGGATATAGGGGTGGGTTAGAATTCTCAGGAAGAATGCTGATATTCTTTAGCTTTTTTTTTTTTGGTAAAATGAGGGATTGAATCAGGACCTTGCCAAACAGGTGTAGTGCCACTGAGCTACATCCCCAGCCCAAACATTTTTTAGCTTTGGTAAAATTTTCTTATTTTCCCTCTTTGTGAAACAGAGATAATAATACCTTTCTCTAGAATTACTATGGAGATTATATGATGATGTTTATAAAGTTGATTCACAGTTGGTGCCTTCTAAATGGTCTTATTTTTCAAATATATCTTCTGTCTTTCTCAAATATCTAGCTTAGTGCTGTGAAATTGCTGGAGTTGTTTATAGAATAAATGACCCATGATGGGTCTGGATTAAAGCCTTTGTCCCTTTTTGGGCTGGTGGACCTCACATTGACCTCATGGAATGGGACCTCAGAGCTTGGGTATATGCTTGGCTTTGACAAGCATTAAACATTTCTGTCTTACAAGGAAGGTAGATCTTTCTCTGCATATGTTGGTGTTTCTCTGAACTATTGAAGAACTTTTCAGAGTTTTCAATGATATGAACAGCCCACTTTGAGATGTGAAGGCGATATGGCTGTGACATCTCCCTCCCGAAGCTGTGCACTCAGTGGAAGAGGATGACCACCCCATAGAGGAGGACCATTTCCTCGGTCAAGGAGATATGAGTAGCTGTGCTCCCTGCTAGAACCTCCATACAAGTTCTCAAACAGCCCATTATATGTAGACTGTTGTGCCTTTAGTGATGGTACTTTACTGTGGTGTTTTGAGTAGGGATGTGTAAAACTTAATTCAGATGAGATTAAAGCTGAATAAAGATTAGTATTGTAAATTGAAATTTATCAAGGTTGATACAACTTTTCAATTTGTTTAGTTTCAGGCACTGGATTATCTTGTTCTTAGCATAACACACCTCCAGATACTTGTTTAAATATGATTTAAGGCATCTCAGATAAGATAATCCACCCTGAAAAGGAAAAGTATTCTTTATCACTTCCTGCACTGTCCTAGGATTGCCACTGAGTTCTTTTAAGCTCGAAGAAACAACCACTTTTCTCAGAGTGCTTGACCAGCAGGCAAATGATTTGAGCTCATGAGAGACTCAGCTGTCTGTATATGAGCCGTGTAGGACTTCGTCTTGAGCTATATTGCACACAGAAGCACTAACAGTGGTTGGGGAGTCAGTGCAGATAGTTGGATGCCTGGGCTTTGGAGGAGCATGTGCACGCATGACAGCTAACCACAAACCTGGGTTTCAGGAATCTTGTCAGTCACATTTCAGCACCCTGAATTCTGAGGAGTAACTATTAGCTAATTTAAGGTTTTCTGTGGTAAATGAGCAGAGATCACAGTGGTAGACCATAGTTGGCACTTGGGTGTTGACATAGTGCTAAGAACACATATCATATATTTCTCCGACTTGTATCTTTTGTCACATTTTCTTCTCCTCTGTCAGCATGTCCAGTTATCAAGCTTCTTTGTTCCATGATTTATATGCACTAATTAAACCAGTGGAGTGGAATACCAGGGAGATGTGATAATGCTCATTGGATTACTATCTAAGTAAGAGGAAAGACATCTACATGTCCAAGTTTTGAATATTTTCAGAAATGTTTTGATTATTGGGAACTAATGTTTCTTTTTCACAAAAGACCACCAGCGTTTGTACTGTCCATGTTCTGAGTTGGTTCTTTAATCGTTTTCTGTGCTTCCTTATTAAAAGTACCATTTGAAGCAGGGTCAGTGTTTTGGCAAGTGGTTTCAGACAGGGTCTTGCTATGTAGTTCAGGCCAGTCTCAAACTTACTTTGTAGCCACACTGACCTCAAACTCAGGTTGATCCTCCTGGCTCAGCCTCTTGAACACTGGGATTACAATTGTCTGCCATCACACCCAGTCAGCAGC
>PVIC010028381.1:0-23234 GCA_004025085.1 Thryonomys swinderianus
GGTGGGCCAGGCATGGTGGCATACTGCCGTAGTTCTGGCACTTGGGAGGCTGAGGCAGGAGGATCACCATGAGTGTGAGGCCAGCCTGGGCTACGTAGTGAATTTTAGACCAGTGTGAACTACACAGGGTAAGACCTTATCTCAACCCGCCCTGCAAAAACGCACCAGAGAGCTTGATCTCTCTCTTTGCCACATGAGGACTGAGGGACAAGGTGGCCATTTGGAATCCAGAGAAAGAACCCTCACCAGAGCAACCTTGCTGGACTTTGATCTGGAACTTCTGGTTTCCATGCCTGGAAGAAAATACTTATAACGGGGTAGGGTTGTAGCTCAGTGGCGCTGTGCCTTCCTAGACAGCACAAGTTCCCAAATTGGATCCCCAGTCCTGAAAAATATTAAAAAGAAAATGCATTCAGGTCTTCTGTGGCGGTTTGTCACAGCCGCCCGAGATGACGAAGATGCATCATCACTGGAAACTCTAAAACAATGATTTTTTTTTTCCCCATGGAGGTGGGGGTGCTAGGGATCAAACCCAAGAACTCTCACTTGCTAGGCCAGTTCTCTACCATTGTGCTACACGCCAGCCCTAAATCCTAAATCCCTGCCTTGATTGAGAAAGAGCGGAGTTTTTCTAGGTCTCACCTTCCTTTTATGTTATCAGCTGGAATCTTCTTCCCTCCCTCCCTCCCTCCCTCCCTCCCTCCTTTTGCAGTACCAGGAATTGAACTCAGCCCCTTGTGCTTCCAAGGTAGGTGCAGTACCACTTGAGCTGAATCCCCCACCCCCCAGATCAAGGACTGAAAAGGGAGATTTCACTCTCCGCCCTCTTCTCTTGGCCTGCAAACTGCCACCTTCACAAGAGGCAGCCCACGGTTCTCTCCAGAGAAGAGCTTTCCCTCATCAACCAGCAACAGGTAACAGTTGTGCCTAAAAAAAAAAAAAGCAGGATAAATACTTAATTCTTAGGAGAAAGTTTTTTTTTTTTTTTTTTTTGCTTTTTGGAGACAGGGTCTCGCTTTGTAGTTCAGGCTGGCCCTGAGCTCACTATGGTGCCCAGGCAAGCCGCCGCGAACTCAGCAATCCTCCCGTCTCTGCCTCCCGAGTGCTGGGATGACAGGCGTGAGCCACCACGCCCAGCATTATATGTGGTAACCGGGGGTCAAACTCAGGTCCTTACACTTGCGAGGCAGGCGCCGGAACCACTGAGCTAACCCTCCGGCCCAGGAGAAAGTTTTTTTATTTTTTCTCTTGCAATGGGATTCTAGAATGTGTTTTTGTACTAAGAGGATAAAATGATGACAGGGAGAGAGGACTGGTTCAGGGGAGGGGACAGTGGGAAGTGGGAAGTCCTAGAAGGCCAGAGACCCAGTGGGGAAGGAAGAGAAGGGGTGGGAAGTTGGAGACAGAAGCGAGGGTGTGAACTGTCCACCTGGGCGGGGATACAGTGCCAGTTTACCGAGAAACCCCACCGAGGCCGGCTGGGCCTGCTTAGTACACTTTGGAGGCTGGGAGTTGTGGCTCGGTGCGCACTGAGGTGCTTTCCCTTCTTCCCCTAAGCGCTAAGGTGGGTTCTTGGAGTCCTGCAGGCCTGGGCTTTCCCAGCAAGCACACTGGAGGTGCACGGAGCCAGGCCAGTGTAGGGCCTTTGCAGAACGGGACTATGGGAGCTAACAAGAGTCCAGGCTGGTTGAAAGCAGTAGTGAAAACGAGGGAGTGACTATATGGGAATTAGTGTTTTTTTTGTTTTGTTTTGTTTTTTTAAGACAAGGTCTCGCTTTGTAGTTCAGGATGGCCCTGAGCTCACTATGGAGCCCAGGCAAGCCTCGAACTCAGCAATCCTCCTACCTCTGCCTCCCGAGTGCTGGGATGACAGGCGTGAGCCACCACACCCGGCATTGCAGTATATGGTACTAACTGCTGGTGGGTGTGAGTCACCATGCTCGGTATTGTTGTATGTGGTTATTAGGGATCAAACCAGGGACCTTGCACTTGCTAGGCAGGTGCCAGAAGCACTGAGCTAAATCTCCGGTCCTGGGAATTAGTTTTAAAGGAATACGTACTGGGGATGATGGCCTATGTCTGTAATCTCAGGAGGCTGAGGCAGGAAGTCTTGCTGTGAGTTTGAGGCCAATCTCGGCTACATAGTGAGTTCAAGGCCAATCTGAACTACAAAGCAAGACCTTCCTTGTCCCAAATAAATAAATAAGTTAATTAATTAATTTTAAAAAGGGAACATGTGGGCAGGAGACTCCTGGGAAGTGAAGTCTGCTATTATTGTTATTTTACAGATGATGAAACTGAGGTATAGAAAGATGGAATAAAAGGTCACAGAACTAGGAAGATGCAGAGTTGCCCTACAAAGCAGTCGGCCTAGTCCCCAAATCTGTGATCCTGAGTGGGTGAATGACAACCTAGCATCCACCTGTCCCTGTCCTGAGTGGGATTCCCAAGGTCCAAGCCCTGAGCTCACCACGACAGTAAGCAATGAACAGAGAAATACACAACTACAGATTGTGGTGGTTGGGAAGGAGGAAAACTGAGGGCTGAGGCCTCGAATGAGGGCCGCCCTTGATGAGGTGGCCAGAGAGGCTTCTCTGAGGAGACGGCCTTTCAAGTGAAGGAGAGAAAGGAAGCAGGACTGTGACAGGAAAGAGAGGAGGGGACAGCACACAAGAAGGCCCAGAGGCAAAAATTCAGTGTATCATAGGAACTGGGATTCGAGTGTGGCCAAAGACAAAGACGGCCCCACAGGGGGCTGGAGGAGGCAGAGGCCAGACACAGGGCCGGGGAGACCACCATGAGGCCTTTGGATGTGACTATTCTTTTTTTTTTTTTTGAGACAGGGTCTCGCTTTGTAGTTCAGGCTGGCCCTGAGATCACTATGTAGCCCAGGCAAACCTGGAACTCAGCAATCCTCCTGCCTCTGCCTCCCAAGTGCTGGGATTACAGGTGTGAGCCACCACGCCCAGCACTGTGGTATGCGGTATTGATTGCTGGTGTGCGTGAGTCTCCACGCCCAGCATTGTACGTGGTTACTGGGGATCGAACTCAGGACCTTGCGCTTGCGAGGCAGGTGCCAGAACCACTGAGCTAACCCTCCGGCCCAGGGATATAGCTTTGGGCAAAGGCCCTGAGTTCAATTCGCAGTACAGGAAGGGACAGTTTTCTTTTTACAGTCATTTGATTATTTGATCACTGATTCTTCAAGTTCTCCACTTATTGTTACATTTGATTATTTATTTATTTATTTATTTATTTATGTTTTAAGACAGGATCTCACTTTGTAGTTCAGGGTGACCCTGAGCTCACTATGTAGCCCCGACCAACCTCAAACTCACAGCAATCTTCCTGCCTCTGCCTCCTGAGTGTTTGGATTACAGGTGTGAGCCATCACGCTTGGCACTGGGTAATTTATTTTTTTGTCACACTTTTGTTTGTTCATTTGTTGTCTTAATTACTTTCCTTGTCGCTGGGACAATATATCTGACATCCACAAATTACAGGAGAGGAGGTTTATTTTGACTCACAAAAAATGCTGGCCCCAGAGAAGGAAGAGCATGGAGAGATAGAGAGCAGAGGCAAAAGCGCTCATTTTATGATAGGAAGCAAGTGAGGAGGGAGGAGCCGGGGAGGCAGAAGTACCCTCCCTGGTCACACTTGGTGACCTGCCTCCCCTGTCTCCTCCTCCTGGCAGCCAGTGGGCTCTGCCACCCCCACCACTCCGTTGCCTCCCCAAGCCCTGCCTCAGAGCAGCTCTGAGGGAACCTTCCCTTGTTCCTTTCCTCCTGATCCATATTTTTTTTTTTGAGACAGGGTCTCGCTTTGTAGTCCAGGCTGGCTCTGAGCTCACTATGGAGCCTAGGCAAGTTTCGAACTCAGCAATCCTCCTGCCTCTGCCTCCCAAACTCTGGGATTATAGATGTGAGCCACGACACCTTTTTTTTTTTTTTTTAAGACACTGCCTCTAAAGTTGCTAAATTGCCTAGATTAGGTTTGTACTTACGATTATCCTGTCTCAGCCTCCCAGAGCCCTGGGATCATAAGCATGTGCCACCACACCTGGTTGATCCACAAATTTCTGGAGAGCCTGTTATTCTGTGCTCGGCCTGGCATGGGCACTGGAGGTCTGGGCAAAAGCCAGAAAGAGACCTTGCCCTTGAGGAAAACATTCCTCGCACCCATTCCCAGAGCCAGTGGTAACCCAGGGAGAAGGTGCTGAACACCAGGAGGTGGGGGGGGGGGCATTGAGAAAGTCATCGTGGGTGTGAGCCAGAACTTGCAGGGTGACAGGGCCCGATTGGACGGTCCCCCAAGAGCAAGGACAAGGCTCTTTCGTTTCCGTGCTCCCCGAGGCCGCCACCTGTTAACTGAGCGTGTAGACCCATGGCCAGTCAGGGAGCTGCGCGACCACTTCGGAGGTAAGCACGCATCCAGCTGCTCAAGTCCCTCAACTCCTGAGGCTTCTCCTGCTCTCCTCCTCCTCCTCCTCCTCCCTCCTGAGGGAAAGGCTTTCTCCTGCGCCTCCCACTGCCCCGGCACTCCACAGCCGCCCTGGGACACGCCCACCGCTGCCCGGCACGGAAGCACACTGCCCACCGCGTGTGTCCCAGATGTTGATTCCAAAGCCAAGGTCATCGTGTCTTTGACTACAGTCAGCTGCCCCCCACTCCTGTGTTGTGCGTCCTCCCTGCCTCCCCACTACGCGCGCGCGCGCGCTCACACACACACGCACACGCATTGCTCTAACAGACAAGCCTCCCACACACTCCTCTTCCTAGACTGGAGAGATCTTTCCCCTCCTTGGTTTTAGGGTAAAGAAGTAAGGGGAGGCACGGGACCCCAGCTTGGAAAGGGATCGGGGATTCCTACTGGGAAAAGATGACAATTTTTCTGCAAGTTGGGTGCGTGGCTGTGGCTTGAGGGCAGGTTGCTCTGAGAAGCAGTCTCCTAAAACCAGGGTCTCCCCTGTCCCCACCCCGCAGAGTCCTGTGCCCTCCGTGCCCAGCCCCTGAGAAAAGGCGGGTGAAAGGATCCGAGGTGGGTGCCGGGCAGCCGGCTGGAAGCACCTGGGGGAGGCCAGTCCCGCCTGGTCCCCGCTTCTACCAGGGCACAGAGGGGGGCGAGGCGGGGTGCGCCTCAGTGGTACGCAAGGCCCCCACCTCCGCTGCAGTGATTCCCAATGAGCAGGTGCTTCTAGGGGTGAGGAGTGGCCCCTCGACGGTCCGCGGACGGAGCTGGGGCGCAGGGAGGGGACTGCGGAGAGCCGAACCCCGGTAACCCCGGAGGGCGGGAAGTGGGGGCGGGCGGGCCTGGGACCCGGGGGCCCCTCCCGCTGCGGGCAGCTGGCTGGGGCCGGGGCGTGACTGCGACTCTCCCCGCCGGCGTCGCCGCCGCCGCTGCCGCCACCGCAAGAAGAGAAGTCCGAGGCGGCTTCCTCCTCCCCGTCCGGAGGGGGTGGCGGGCAGAACCCCGGTTCTCCCCTTCGTTGTCGCCACTTGTGGCTGCTGGGAGCCGGGGCCCGACCCCGACCCAGTGCGGCAGAAGCGAGCCGCCCTCGACCAGGTAGGCGGCCGCGACAGGTGGGGCTGGAGGCGGAGGGTGCTCCGCCCCCGCACCGCGGAGCCGAACTCGGGGAGACCCGGGGAGGTTACGGCGGGGGACCCTCCCGAGAGGACCGAGGAGGAAAACCGAGGCGGCCTGGACAGGGACTCGGATCAAAGTTGGGTGGCGGGACCAGAAGCGCGGGCCGGGCAGGCGAAAGGGACCCCGGGAAGGTCCGAGGGGAGATCCGAGGGGCCTCCCGCGCGAGGTGGGTAGGACCTAGAGGGGGCTCAGAGTCTAGAAGAGCTAACGAGCGCCCCAACAGGGTCTGGAGGAGAAACCGGGCGACCGTGGAGTGAGAAGCGGGGGAGGCCGAGGCCTGGCAGGAGGGGCCGGCGGGGTTCTGGGGCTCAGGTGCGCGTCTGGGGAGGGAGACTTGGAGAACCGCCTCGGGAGCGAGGGCCAGAGTTGCAGGGTCTGCGGAGTCGCCCTGTCCGGCACAGGCGGAAGTCGGGAGGAAGCCTGGCGCCCCGGGTGGAGGAGGCGCCGCCCCCCGGCCTCGGCGCCCTGCACGGGGGCGCGCCGCGGACCGGTCCGCACCGCGGGGACTCCTTCCCGGCGCTGGGGGCGTAGGCCTCGGCTTCCTGGGGAAGTTCCCGCCCTCGGCAGGGGTGGCCTTCCCTGGATCCCCTCCCCGCCGCCCGCGGGACCCGGGTCTCGGCCGCGGTCCCCTCGGGATCCGGGAATTGCTGGCCGCCCAGACGGAAATCCTGCCTTTCACCGCCAGCGCTTGGAGGGGACGTCTCCATGGCAACGGGAGGGCGGAGAGGCAGCTACTCGGGGCTACGGAGTCCTCAGTGCGGGCCGCCCCCTTGGTCCCCGCCTTCGCCCGCCTTTCGGACCGCCGGAGGGAGGGGGCGGGGAGGTGATGCCCGACCGAGCAGCCCGCAGACAGCGAAACTCAGGGTCCTCCGGCAGCAGATCTGCAAGTGTCAGAGACCTGGCTTCTTAGCAAGCCTGGGGCCCTTAATTGCGGGGTGACTGCAAACAAGTTACCAGGCTTCTGTGGACCTGTGGACATGATCCCTGCCCTATGTGAAAAAGGTGCAGAAAGCAGTTTTGCAAGAGAGATGAACCTTGGTGCCGGGGATTTATTTATTTATTTACTTATTTTTGCTTTTTGGAGACAGGGTCTCGCTTTGTAGTTCAGGCTGGCCCTGAGCTCACTATGGTGCCCAGGCAAGCCGCCGCGAACTCAGCAATCCTCCCGTCTCTGCCTCCCGAGTGCTGGGATTACAGGCGTGAGCCACCACGCCCAGCATTATATGTGGTTACCGGGGATCGAACTCAGGTCCTTGCGCTTGCGAGGCAGGCACCGGATTTAGCTCAGTGGTTCCGGCGCCTCGCAAGCGCAAGGTCCTGAGTTTGATCCCGGTAACCACATATAACGCTGGGTGTGGTGACTCACGCCCACCAGCAATCAGTACCACATACCACAGTGCTGGGCGTGGTGGCTCACTCCTGTCATCCCAGCACTCGGGAGGCAGAGGCAGGAGGATTGCTGAGTTCGAGGCTTGCCTGGGCTCCAGAGTGAGCTCAGGGCCAGCCTGAACTACAAAGTGAGACCCTGTTTCAAAAAAAAAGAGAGAGATGAACCTGCCCTTCACCTTCTCAAAACATGGAGGGGACTAGGAAGACTGAATCTCACTGATAGGCCTCCAAGGACTAGCACCAATTGGCATCTAACATGGAAATGTCCCTGTGCTGGGGAGATAAGCAGGATTGTGATGTATCCTCCATCTCCACGGTGCCACACTCAGTCGGTCACTGCCAGACACGTGGTCTCCCAGGGACCTGGGAGCCTTTAACATCTGCATCTGCATAGAAACCGGAGAGCAGTGCTCTATTCCCATATCACAGATGGGAAGGTGGAAGTTTGGGGGCCAGTGGCTTAGGTACCCAGTCCAGGGCATCTCATCTCGATGTGGCAATGAAGGTGGCCCAAGTTCCCTGCCCCAGCTTGGGTAGCTTTCAGCAGCACTGAGGGGAGGAAGGGCCGAGCTTCCGGGGCTTCACAGGCAGCTCCTGCTCCCAGAGGGCAGAGAGCGTGAAGCTGTGAGCCAGGATGTGAGTGTTTGTAAGGTTCAGGCTTCCAATGAAATGGGCTTGAGCCAGTGAGCTGTGTGTGGTGTGTGTTCTCTGCAGTCCCTCGGGGTTCCTGCGGCAAAGGAAACAGCCAGACCTTGTCGGGCTGGGGACCCCAGAGGTGGCGAAGCAAGGAGGAGCCAAAGCCATTTCCACAGGAAGTGAACTGGACTGGCTGGAGGTGGGAGGAAGCAGGGTGCTCCCCATTCCTCCCAAAGCTTTTACGGGACCCTGAGGCCAGGCCTTCCCATCTTTTCCACCGCGGACTCCTCCTTAGTTCCTCAGAATACTCGTGTTCTCCTCCCCAGACCCAGGCCAGGTGGACATAACCAGTTAGCCCTGTTTAAAGGCCAGTGGGTGAGTTTCAGTAGTGGAGAGAAAAACTTTTCTGCTCAGATGCCATGAGGTGATACCCCAGGACTGTATGGTGGGGTGGAGCTATTAGATCACAGAGACAATGGGCTCCCTGCCGCTCACACACACCCTTCCCCGTGCTCCTCAGGCTCCTCCAAGTCTGGCGACTGGTCTCAGCCCCAGGTGTCCATGGTGTAGTGGGCCTTGAGGCCTCCAGAAAGGACGGTGTGAGATGGAGGAGGGTGACTGAGAGGCGCGGGCTCCCGAGAGGAGGTGGGGCTCGGAGGGAGGATTGTGTGTGAGGACAGAAGCCCTTGGTCAGGGCCCAGGCCAGCCCCTGGCCAGCACTGAGCGCGGGAAGAAGCCGGAACTCTTGCAGGACGGTGGTTTCCTGCTGCTGCCCAAAGTCCCAGTTCCCTTTTGGTGAAATCCCCAGGCCTCCTGGGCAGGCCTGGCCTTCTACCTAGCCTGGGAACTTCTCTTTCTTCTTGCTCTGCCCGACCCTGCCCGCCTCCCTCTGTCTTTTTAGGACCACCCTAAAGGAAAGGGGGGAAGTGAAGGTTTACTGAGTACCTACTGTATCCTGGTATTTTCTGGGACTTTCATTTGATTCTCAGGAGCAACTCCGTGTGGTAGATATTTGTATTCCTTTGGAGTTTTGTTTGTTTGTTTTGTTTTCCTTCAGTCCTGGGGATTGAACCGGAGTGTTCACAATGATCTGTGTGGATCTGTGGACATGATCCCTGCCCTATGTGAAAAAGGTGAGCTGTATCCCAGCCCCTCAATTTTGGGGGGTGGTGGGTACCTGGAATTGAACTCAGGACCTTGAATTTGCAAAGCAAGTGCCAGAATCACTGAGCTAAATCTCTGGCCCAATAAAATGTTCTTTTTTTTTTTGAGACAGGGTCTCGCTTTGTAGTTCAGGCTGGCCCTGAGCTCACTATGTAGCCCAGGCAAGCCTTGAACTCAGCAGTCCTCCTGCCTCTGCCTCCCGAGTGCTGGGATGACAGGCATGAGCCACCATGTCCAGTATTGCGGTGTGTGGGACTGATTGCTGGTGGGCGTGAGTCACCACGCCTGGTATTATATGTGGTTACTGGGGATTGAAGCAGGGAACTTGCGCTTGTTAGCAGGCACCAGAACCACTGAGCTAAATCTCCAACCCTCAATTTTTTTGCAATTGTGAAACAGAGTTTCACTAAGCTGCCCAGGCTGGCCTTTAACTTGCTATACTTCTGACTTAACTTTCCAGAGTGCTGGGGTTACAGGCGTACGACCCCATACCTGACTCTTATATTCCTACTTTATAGGCAAAGAAATTGAAGCTCAGAGAGATCCATTGTCTTGCCCATTGTCATTTGGGGATAGAATTTGAGCCTAAATCTGTCTCTAGATCATCAGGTGCTTGGTAGGGCTTGTGAAGAGCAGAACATCCTGTATCTACATCAAAACCTTGACATGGGCCCGGGGATTTAGCTCAAGTGGTTCCAGCATCTGCCTTGGAAGCACGAAGTCCAGAGTTCAATCCCAGTACTACACACCACAATGCCGGGCGTGGTGGCTCACACCTGTAATCCCAGCACTCCCGGGAGGCAGAGGCAGGAGGATTGCTGAGTTTGAGGCTTTCCTGGGCTACATAGTGAGCTCAGGGCTAGCCTGGACTACAAAGCGAGATCCTGTCTCAAAAAACAAAACAAAACAACAACAACAACAAACCCAAAACCTTGACATGGCTGTGAGAATTGTGACCCTCGAGGACAGTTGGGTGGGTCGGGTACTGTGGAGTATTCTTATAATTCCGGCTACTCAGGAGGCAGGCAGATCACAAATTCCAGGGCAGCCTAGGCAACTTGGGGATACCTTGGCTCAAAATAAAATTCCAAAGGGCTGGAGGTTTAGTTCAGGGTAGAATGCTCATGGGTTAAATCCCCAGTAACTCT
This sequence comes from Thryonomys swinderianus, assembly GCA_004025085.1. Lineage (NCBI taxonomy): Eukaryota > Metazoa > Chordata > Mammalia > Rodentia > Thryonomyidae > Thryonomys > Thryonomys swinderianus. Next base: position 9,981 of record PVIC010028381.1, read on the forward strand.
CTACCCCCCCCCCAAAAGAAGAAGAAGAAGAAGAAAAGAAATGAAAGGAGAAGAGGGAAAGAAAGAAAAACTGGGTGGGCCTGGGGCTCCTGTGCCCAGGAGTGGGGGTGAGTGAGAGGCAGGTTCCCAACGGGTGGCCAGCTGCCAGGGTGGCTGCTAAGTGCTTTAGTAGTGGTGTGTCTGGCTGGCCAGTATTCATCAGTTAAGGCCAGCATGATCCTGCTCAGACAGGAGAACAAGGACAATGCTAGGAGCAGGACTCTGGGCCCGAGTTAACAGTCCCAGCATTGAATCTCCTGCCCGACTGTGTGACCTTGGACAAGTCACTCCCCCACCAGCACCACACACACTCGCAAGAGGCAGATGGTCTCGCTCAGTCGCTGCACACTGAGCAAGCACCGCCCTGCAGGAAGCCCTCAGCCCTCCAAGCCACTGGAGCTACACAGAAGATGTGGACAAGACATTTGCCCAAGGCCACGGTACTGCTCAAGAGTGGAACCAGGGAGGACCACACAGGGCAGATGCTGGAGAGGAGAAGCACCGTGGTCCGGGTTGGAGCTCAGCTCTGACATCCATACCCTCATGTTGACCCTAGTGGGGCTCTGGGAGCCAGATGTTCGAGAGACCTATTTGGAGCTGGGAGTGTAGTGAAATGGTAGAGTGTGTGCTTAGCATGCACAAAGCTCTGGGTTCAGTCCCCAGAGCCGAAGTGGAAGGGGAGAGAAAGAGACATATTCATAAGCCCACTCAAGCCTCTGCAGTGCCTGGAAAGCTCGTGGTCGCTCTGAGGTGTCCCCTTTTCTGGTGTCAGCAGCCAGCCAAGTTCAGTGCTTCCAAAAAAAGATCGCTTTCTCTCTCTAGGCCATAACTAGGATTTAAAGCGTGTAGCACAGGGCCTGGAATGCAGCGGGCACTCGTAAAGGGACACTCATTATTGCTTCTACCAGGACTGCAAAACAGAACAGTGCTTAAGGTGGGCTTTGGAGGCAAATTGATTGGCACTGTATTTTAGCTTTCTTTACTCAAAACATAATGTTGTGCAAGTGACGTAACTTCCCTAGGCCTCAGTGTTTCTCATCTGTAAAAGGCTTAAAAATAAAACCTACCTGGGGCTAGTGATGTAGCTTGGTGCCAGAACACTTGGCTAACGTGTGCAAGGTCCTGGGTTCAGTCATAAGCATTGAAGGAAAAAAAAAAAAAGGAAAGAAAATCTCATAAGGTCACAAAATGAGATCATGCATAGGAATGGCTTGGCTGAGTGCCAGCCACTGCATAAATGTTTAATAAATTAGCACATTTTTACTAATAGCTATTGCCACCCAGACTTCTAGGAAGTCCAATTACTCCCCATGGAATTGATGGCGGTGCGGTTGGGATCAGAGCGATGGGAGGGCAGAGAGTCCTGGGGCTGGTTCCACGCAGATGCCTAAGCAGAGGACCCAGCCGGCCGCCACCCCCTCACTTTTGTTTTCTCTTGGTCCGTTTAGTTCTCTACTTCTCACTCTTTCTCTTCCTCCCTGCCTTTGTCTTTTCCTGTTTCTGTCTTTCTGTGGCTCTTCCTCCCGCCCTTGCTGCGTTTCTGTCTCCACTTGTCTCTGTCTTTCTGGAAATGATGGGCGCGAGCCAGCTGGCACTGGTTCAGAGCTGATCCTGTGCACCCTTCCCGGCCTTGCCTTCCGGAAGTCACTTTGGTAGCTTTAAATCAGCGATGGTGGGACCATTTACGCCACAGAAATCAACACATGTTACAAGTGTCTTGATGGGTTTTTGTTTTGTTTTGCTTTTCCAGCACACCACACTGTTTCTCTGTGTGTCTCTTCCTTCTGATTATCTTTAGGTCTGTCTGCATTTACCAGTCTCTTTGTCTCTGTCTCTGGCTCTGTGTGTGTCTCTCTCTCTTTTGCTGTCTTCTCTCAGCTCTTTGTCTCCACAGAAGAGACCGCATGAGCATGGTCATATGCAGCGTGGCAGCTCAGTGCCGTGGGCCATGCAGATGACAGAGCCAGTGTTCCTCATCCCCAGAGTCCCTCAGCGTACCGGTCCCAGAGGCCAGGCCCCGCTGGGGTTTGGCACCCTCAAGCCAAGGGCTAATAAACAGCCCCCCACCTCTGTTGCTAGCCACGCTGTCAGCCCTGTTAAAGGAGCCCCGTAGCACACCGGCTGTGGAGGATCTGGGGCTCCCTCCCGTGGGTGATGCAGATATGTTGTGGCAATGTGCACTTGGGTATTATTGGAGGTGGCGTGTTGCACCTAGGAGTGGATCCCGGAGTTGTATAAATCTGTGTCCTCTAACAGAAGAGCTCTGTGCTGTCTCAAGGGGAGAGCTATATCCGTGAGTCCCTACGGGGCTGCGCATTGCTGGTGTTTTGGCTGCCAACTGTCCTTGTCCGACAGGCCATGGAGAGGAGTAGTTGAGAGCTCAAGCCTAAGAGCCAAAGGCAGGAGACATTATCTGTGCGACCTGGGACAACGTTCCAAGTCTCTCCGTGCCTCAGTAGCTTCGTCTACAGTAATAACTTCAAACCATAGGGTCGTTGTGAGGAAAAATGAGGTGGGACTGGTAAAATGGTTCACGCAGCGTCGGGCACACTGTAAGTGGCCTGAACTTCCCCGTGTGTGTGGGGATCTGGAGTGTGTCTGTGTAGGGGGTGTGTGCACAGCAGACGGAGTCCTCTGGGAGCCAGCACAGAGGAGCTGGGCTTCTGAATGTGTGCTGTGGGCAGCTGAAATGTGTGTGTGTGTGCACAGGTGCACACGCACACACGCGGACACACATGCAGAAGAATGTCTGCGGCGTGTGTGGAGCCAGTGCATTGCCTGAAGTGTGTGTTTGTCTTCCTGTGAAAGGACCTTCATTCGCACCCAGTAACCCTTGCTTTCATGTTACCCCATCTTTCCTCTCACCTTCCTGAAACTTGTGTACCTTGACCCCGAGCACCCTGCCCCCTTCCTTCTTTCTTCTCCCCTGACCCCGACCAGCCTGTGGTGTCTGTTCCTGATAAGGTGGCCTCACCCAGGGGAAGGGCCCCAGGGCAGAGACTTCCTTGGGGAGTCGTGAATAGGGGCTATTTCGGGGCAAGTCTCTCAGCACACCCTGCCTCCCCCTCCCCCCGTTAGCCACTTGGGTGTCGCCCTGCACGTCACAGGACACACAGTGCTTGTGGAGGGTGACAGGCAGGTGGGGCCGGGGTGCATGTCAGAGCACTCATAGGACAGAGCCATCTGCGGACCACAGGGGCTACTGGATCCAGGAAAGCTTCCTAGAACAGGTAAGGGGTCCTAGTAGGAAGGGCAGAGAGAAGAGGAAGAGGGTTTGGGGGACAGGAAATGGATTGTGGATGAAGAAAGGCAAGTTGGAGGCCCCTCTCCCTAAGGCTTTCAGGACCCTCCAGGGGAATGTGGGTTCGCCCTGTTGGAACCACCCTACATCTTAGGAAACCGAGCCCCTCCCCAGCCAGTTCCTCTCTCAGTGTTGCAATGCAGCGTTGCTGGCTGGGAGCCCTTCCTCAGTGACTTGCCTGCTGTGTGGTTCCTAGATGTCAGTACAGGTCTGGCTCGTTAGGGGAGCTCCCCAAAGGACCTTGGCGGCCCCAGCTTCTGACCTGGGCCTTTTCCTGATGTGGGAATAGAAGTGGACCTCGGAGGTCGGTGTTCACTGCCATTCCGGCGCCAGAGGGGACCCAGGGGCTGTGGGGCTGCCCAGCCCAGGATGGGAGCAGAGGCAGCATTCCGGAGGCAGTGATTGGGGCCTAGGAGGGGGCAGAGGGGCTTGATAGAAATCCACTGAGAGAGAGTTGAGTCTAAATGTAAAAATACGTGTGTCTGAGTACATGAGCGCTAACCTAGAGGCAGGCTTATGCACATGTATATGTACTTTTTATTTTTCTGTTATGGTGGATTAAACCCAGGCCCTTTGCACTGAGCCACATCCTCAGTTGTTTTTCAATTTTTATTTGAGACAAGATCTCCCTATATTGCTATACTGCTCAGGCTGGGTTCAAATTTGCACCTTCCTGCCCAAGCCTCCCAGAGTGCTCGGATCAGAGGTATGTACTATGACACTTGGCTGGACCTTTCTCTCATACTCCCCGGTGACCCTCCTGCCTCAGCCTCACAGTTTCTGGGACTACAGGCATGTGCTACAGCACCCAGCTGTGTGTGCAGTGTTGTGCATCAGAGTTCAGGCTCACTGGAGAGCTGTGCTGATGTGTGGTGGTGTTGGCAAGGGTACTCATACGAGCACGTGCTGTGTGCTGTGTGCCTGTGTGGGGTTAAGTGTGGGCTCCTTTGTTGGTGTCAGGTGGTGTGAGTGTGGGAGAGCTGGCGTGCATGGTGTGTCCTTTATGAGGGTGGATGGGTTGTATGCCAGGGGCAGTAGGAAGGAAAATGAAGGCAGAAGTTGTGCTGGGGCAGAGCCCAGGCCTTCTGACTTCCTGAAGAGGGCGGGAGCCGGGAGCTGCTGGCAGGACCACTGGCAGGACCTTCATCCTCCATGCCCTTCTGTCTCACCCTCAGGTCTCCTGCCCTCCCACGGACCATGCTGCGGCCCTGCTGACCCAGGAGTAGGGGCTGAGGGGTGAGTAGGGGCTGGAGGATACTCAGGCTTTCAGGGCCAGGAAACAGAGTAGGGCCGGCCTTCCTGGTCCCCACAGTGCCCAGCAGCCCCCTCCTCCTGCCAGGGCCCTGTTGCTAGGTAACGGATGGGGAGCTGGAATGAGGCAGTCTGAGAGGCCGGAGGCTGGACCCATGACAGGAAATGGCCTTGATCCCCCTCTGTGGGGAATCTCCAGGTGCAGGCATGTGCACGCGCATGCTCACACACACATACACACATCCTTAGATGTGCACAGAGGGACATACACATATGCACAGACCCACACATGTTCACGGAGGCTTAGACACAGGCATAGACACAGGCACACAGACACACAACAGTGACATCTACTCACATAGACCTGTCTGCACAACTGTAGATCACTCCTTCAGAAACATGCACATACACCTGTAAAGATGTGTACACATACAGCCAAACACACGCAGCAATTCACACACACTTCTGTGTATGCAAACCTGCACACACACATTCATCAAGAGCTGTACACACACACGCACACACAAGCAAACATACATAGAGACACATGAAAACACACATGCACAAGTACCCTGAAGGAGTCTCAGAAACACATCAAAACAGTGGAAGGCAAAAATAAATAAATCAACACTCGATGATCCTGATGTAGAAAACTAGTCCCACAAAGTTGGGACGTGATAGCCCACACCCTTGGGAGGCTGAGACGGGGGATTGAGTTCCAGGCCATCATAACAAAATAAGGCCCTATCTAAAAAAAACAACAATAAAAACAAAAGAACAGCAAGCCAGGCCTGGGGGCACCTCCCTGTAATCCAGCATGCGGGAGGCTGAGCAGGAGGGTCACTGAGTTTGAGTCCAGCTTGGGCTACCTAGTGAGTTCAAGGCCATCCTGAACTACATAGTGAGACCCTGTCTCCAAAAAGGAGAAGGAGAAGGAGGAAGGGAAGGAAGAAAGCGAAAGAGGAAAGATAGAAAAAGAAAAGAAAACTGGCCCAGCCATGTAGACTTGAGCAGAGAGGGAGACAAGATAGGAAGACACATGTTCTCTCCAAACCCACCACAGAGACACCTGGGAGATAGAAGCAACAGGTGCCCCTGCCTCCCTCTGTTCCTCCCTAGGGAGGACCCCATCCAGGTTCTTTCCCAGCCACCCTCTCAAAGGGCACAGCATCCATACCAGCTTTGACATTCACTCCCCGACACCAACACACATGTTGGTGTCTGTGTGTGCACCGGGCAGGGCCCCTGAGTAAGGTCTGTCTCCATTCCACAGCAGGGCGCCCGGCATGGGCTGTTTGTTCTGCAAGAAGTTGGAGCCGGGGTCCAAGGGGGATGTTGACTTGGAAGAGAAATTCAGGAGCCATGAGGCTGCAGATCGCTACGACCGCGACCCCACGCAGTCCTGGCCTACATCCTCCTTTGCCCAGATCCCCAACTACAACAAGTTCTCCCCTCAGCCCACCAGCCCCGCCTTCCTCGATGGCAGTACTATCAGGGGCATCTCAGGTGCGTCCGGAGGGCTGGAGGCAGGTGCTGCCTGGGCCTGGAGGCAACGGGAGAAGAGAAGAGGTGGACTCGTCTCCAGAAACCTCCAGACTGATGTGGGAGATACAGATGGGTTTGGGCTCAGGCATGCTGAGGGAGTGTGCTCAGCCCTACCCCGGAACCCCAGTCTGAGGGGTCCTCTGAAAGGGGGACCCCGATGGCAGATAAAGGTGTAGAGGACTGTTCTGGCCTCTTAGGGGCCACTGCCCAAGGGGGAAATCGTGGCGGGGAAGAGTCGGAGTGGGCACTCGGGGACCCCCCAGGGTGGCCGCTGTGTGTACTCGGCCCATGGGGCTCAAGCTGTGAGGCTCCAGCCGGAACCCCACTGGACTCCAAAGGTCTTTGGGCACTAGGGTGCTGCAGGGGTGGGAGGCTCAGGGCCTGGCTGAGGAATAGGTATCTGGGGTGCAACCATGCTCTGCCCCATTCTGTATTCTACTCTGCTGAGGACCCTCAATTCTGCAGGGACCGGGGTGACCTCGTTCATCGCCCTGTATGACTACGAGGCCCGGACAGAGGACGACCTCACCTTCACCAAAGGCGAAAAATTCCACATCCTGAACAACACGTAAGTGACCGGGCCACCTAGCTCAGGGCGTGGTCCTGGGTCTCGAGCAGGACCCTGAGAGGGGTCCCACAGGGTCCCCGTCTACAGAAATCTCCTGCCTAGTTGGTAAAAAATAATCCTCCGTCAGGGCTAGAGGGTTAGCTCCAAGGTAGACTGCTCTGTTGGCCGCCAGCACCGTGACAAACCAAAGTCAAAAGAAAGCCAAGAGGGATGGCACGTGTTTATCATCTCAGCTCCTTGCAAGTTCAAGGGCACCCTGGGCAACTTGGAGAGAGCCTAACTCAAAATAAATCTTAAAAAAGAAAAAGGAGGCTAGGGATATAACTCAGTGGTAGAGCACTTACCTAGCATGTACAAAGTCCTGGGTTCAATCCCCGCACTGTCAAAAACAAAAGAAAAGAAAAATACCCTGGATAATTCCTGGTATATGGGGGAAGGAACATGAGGAATTATGGGCACAAAAGAATAGCAAACATGGTCTCCAGGGCAGAGGTGATCAGAGAAGATTTCCTGGAGAGGGTAGTTTTTTTTTTTTTTTTTTGAGGCAGGGTCTCACTTTGTAGTTCAGGCTGGCCCTGAGCTCACTCTGTAGCCCAGGCAGGCCTTGAACTCACAGCAATCCTCCTGCCTCTGCCTCCCGAGTGCTGGGATGACAGGGGTGAGCCACCACGCCCGGCAGTTTTTTTTTTTTTTAAGACAGGGTCTCACTTTGTAGTTCAGGCTGGCCCTGAGCTCACTATGGAGCCCAGGCAAGCCTCGAACTCAGCAATCCTCCTGTCTCTGCCTCCTGAGTGCTGGGATTACAGGCGTGAGCCACCACACCTGGCGAGAGGGTAGTTTTTAATCTGAGACAGAAAAATGAGTACACAGAAAGGAAGAGGTGAAAAAAGAGGATAGGAGAGTGAGAATAAACAGCACCCTTTGGAATGTGCTCTAGGTGGATCACAAAGAATGAGATGCAGGCCTGGGGGTGTAGTTCAGTGGTACAGCACTAGCCTGGCATATCCAAGGCCCTGGGTTTGGTCCCCAGAACCAAACGGGAGGAATATGAACTGTGCAATGAAAGCTGGAGAGGTGGGTGGAGTAGAATGTGTACAGCTTTTTAAACCAGGCTGAGAAATGTGAATTTTATCTCAAAGGAAATATATAGCTTGGGGGAGGGGGAGGGAGGGTTCAGTGGGAAGGTGACCCAGCCAGAGTCTGCTATATCCCTACATCCCGGCTCAGCTCAGGAGCAAGAGGAAGCAGCCAGGAGGTCCAGACGTCCCGAGATTAATCCCTTCTTCAAGGCCAAGCCCTCATAGAGAGCTGCAGAATCTGGGGACTGAGCAGACAAAAATCCCTGCAGGCTCATGGTAAAGGGGTTGGCAGGGCCGGTCTCTGACCCTGCCTGGCCCCTGGGTGTCCCAGGGACTGGAGCTGCACTCACCTCTCTCCTGACTTGTGCCTACAGTGAAGGTGACTGGTGGGAGGCTCGGTCCCTCAGCTCTGGACAGACCGGTTACATCCCCAGCAACTACGTGGCTCCTGTGGACTCCATCCAAGCTGAAGAGTGAGTGGGTACCGGGCAAGGCGGGCCCTGTGGACAGGACCTTGGAGTCTAGATTCTGAGGTCACTGCTTAGATAAGTCTTGCTCTACTCTGAGCCTACCTCCTTGGCTAGGGTTTTTTAAGGCTATTGTGGGAATCAAAGAAGATCATAATGGCGACCATCACAGTAGATAGTATTTCCATAGCAGGTACTAAGTTATCTAGATACTCTTCAAAGTGCTTCCTGTGAATGAACAGAGTGAGAAACTTTTATTGTCTTATTTCACAAGTGAGGAAGCTGAGACACAGAGAGAGTAAATATTCTGCCCAAATTCAGACAGCTGGTAAGTGGAAGGGGTGAAGTATGAACCCAGATATTCTGGCTGCCTTTGCTAGGCCTTGTACACCTTGGCTCTCAATGACAGCAATAATGGGTGACCTTAAAAAACTATAAAGTTGGGCCAGAGATTTAGCTCAGTGGTTCCAGCACCTGCCTTGCAAGCGCAAGGTCCTGAGTTCGATCCTGGTAACCACATACAATAATGCTGGGCGTTGTGACTCACGCCCACCAGCAATCAGCACCACATACCACAGTGCCAGGCGTGGTGGCTCACGCCTGTAATCCCAGCACTCAGGAGGCAGAGACAGGCGGATTGCTGAGTTTGAGGCTTGCCTGGGCTACATAGTGAGCTCAGGGCTGACCTGAACTACAAAGCGAGACCCTGTCTCAAAACAAACAAACAAACAAATGATGTTTAAATAACAATGTATGACCGTTAAATGCACATTGCAATCAATCCCCTTCAAAATACTCCCCAATGTTTCAAGCAGACTCATTCCAAATTCTTGTCACATTCTGAATCAATTCTGTTTTTTCTTTTTGGAGACAGGGTCTCGCTTTGTAGTTCAGGCTGGCCCTGAGCTCACTATGGTGCCCAGGCAAGCCACCGCGAACTCAGCAATCCTCCTGTCTCTGCCTCCCGAGTGCTGGGATTACAGGCGTGAGCCACCACGTACTGGCATTGTGGTATGTGGTGTTGATTGTTGGTGGGCGTGCCTCCACGCCCAGCATTCTATGTGGTCACCGGGGATCGAACTCAGGACCTTGCGCTTGCGAGGCAGGCACCGGAACCACTGAGCTAATCCTCTGGCCCAATTCTGTTTTTTCTATTCTTTTTTTTTTTTTTTTTTTTTTGAGACAGGGTCTCACTTTGTAGTTCAGGCTGGCCCTGAGCTCACTATGTAGCCCAGGCAAATCTCAAACTCAGCAATACTCCTGCCTCTGCCTCCCGAGTGCTGGGATTACTGGCGTGAGCCACCCGGCACTGTGGTATGTGGTATTGATTGCTGGTGGGCATCAGTCGTCACACCCAGCATTGTATGTGGTTACCGGGGATTGAACTCAGGACCTTGCGCTTGTGAGGCAGGCACCGGAACCACTGAGCTAAATCTCCGGCCCTCTGAAGCAATTCTGGAAATCTCTTGCCAATGTCTTTTTTGTGGCTGCCTCATGTCCTGAATCAATAAGAAACATTTGCAGCAGTTTTTCCAGAGAAAAGCACTATTGTGCGTCCTCATCCATCTTATTCACTGGATCTGGCACCATGTGACTTTTGGCTTTTTCCCAAACTCAAAGTGACCACCAAAGACAAACATTTTGAATGGATTCAGGACACAGAGGCACCCCTGACAGCATAACCTAAGACCCTCATGACAGGGGACTTCCAAAAATGCTTCAGCAAGTGGTAATATCAAGGGGATAATTGTCTTATGCGTGGAGAAGTATTCTGAGGGGGATTCATGGCAATGAATCTTTTACTGTAATTTTTTTTTGAGACAAGGTCTCACTTTGTAATTCAGGCTGGCCCTGAGCTCACATTGTAGCCCAGGCAAGACTCAAACTCGGCAATCCTCCTGCCTCTGCCTCCTGAGTGCTGGGATTACAGGCGTGAGCCACAACACCCAGCACTGTGGTATATAGTACTGATTGCTGGTGGGCGTGAGTCACTGTGCCCAGCACTGTTGTATGTGGTTACCAGGGATCAAACCAAAGACATTTGCTAGGCAGGCTCAGGAACCACTGAGCTAAAACCTCCGGCCTGTGCTCGCTTCGGCAGCACATATACTAAAACCTCCGGCCCTACTGTAATACTTTTAAAAATGTAAATATTTACCATATTTTGTGAGCACAACCTCCGTATGTACAAGGTGAAAAAAATGTAAAGAAACATTACTTAAAATTAATTCTATCAAAAAGCCAGGGGCCAGGGATGTAGCTCAGTGGCACTGCGCCTATAAGTTCAAGATCCCAAGAGCCAGAGAAGGGTTGGGGGTGTGCGGGTCAGTAGCAGAACCCTGGTTTAGTTATGCACAGGCTCTGGCTCAAGCTCAGGCACCAAACAAAACAGGTAGGGAATTACCACTGTAAGAGATTCTTTGCCTACTTTGATTTATTTAATTCTCAACATAGCATGATTAGTGTCTTCCTTGCACAGGAGGAAACTGAGGCTCAAAAAACCTTTTAAGATCTATCCTTGGGGTTAAGGATATAACTAAGTGGTAGAGCCTTTGCTTGGCATGAGAAGGGTCCTGCATTTGATCTTCAAGACTCCAGAAAAAAAATTCTATTGTCATTTGTACTATATATTCATGAGGAAAGAAAGGGTGGAAGGGGTTTTGCAGAATGGGAACCCCGGGACTTGGTGTCAGCTTGCAGTGGGAGAAATCAAGGGTGACTTGAAGTCTTAGACAGAGTGGGTGGTGGCACCAGCTGCTAACGTGGAGGACACAGGAGCAGACCGAGGTGCACGGGCTCTCGAGGGGGCACTTGTTGGGTTGGGAGGAACCCCTAGGTGATGGAGGCTGCCAGCAATTAGATTGGGTTGTACTTGGTATGGGAGGTGCTCAGCCTATGCCCAGCCACCCCTTCCCCGTGCCCAGCCATGCTGCTGAATTAGCTTAGGGGAAGGGCATATTGTCCTAATTGGCACCAGGACTCCTTTGTGTGCTGAGGTCCTTATAGAATGCCACAGCTGGGCTGAGGGACAGTTGGGACTCATCAAAATAGACAAGAAAATTAAAGCTGCATAAGGCGGGGAAGGAGGAGGGAGGGGACTGAGAAAGGCACTGGCCCTAGGCCTGATTTGAGCAAAGCTGCCCTGAAGGGAAAGGAGCCCTTGGCCGAGTGAGGAAAACAAGGTCAGGCCAACCCAGAAGAGCCAAGATGGTGAGAAGGTGCAGGAAACAGGAGGGGAAGTGTCAGGGCTGCCGCTGGATTTGGCCATGGGGGTGACCTTGATGCCTGCGGTGAGGGGGGGGGCCAGACAGCAGAGGCAAGAGGCAGTGGGAGGTGAGGAAGTGGAGCCCCAAGTGTGAACCACTATTTCAAGCAGAGGCAAAGCGAGAAGACAGAGCACAGTGGTGATGGCCAGAAAGGACTCGGGACCTTTTCCTTGGGGGAAGGAAGAAATGTGGGTATGTGGGGTGCTCGCGTGCTGGGGCAGGGCCCTCCCAGAGCAGAGGGAAGTGGGCAGGGTCCAGAGCACAAGGGGTCTTCAGTCTGGGGAGGCGGCAGGAAGCACGAGGGAGAAGAAGGGTGGTGAGGGAAAGGCTGGAGGTCCGGGGCCTCGTGCGGCGTTCACACCCTGGGGTGCAGTGTCATGAAGCCTGAGGTGCTCCGCGCCGTGGTTGTGGTTCAGAGCAGTGTTGTGGCTCAGAGCTCAGGCCCTACAGCAGACAGCTCAGGTTCCTGTTCTGGCATCACACTGTGGCCTCGGGCAGAGCCCGGAGCCACTAGGTATCTCCATTTCCTCAACTGTCTAAAGGGGGTTAATAATAGTACTCAGTTCACGGCATTGTTATGAGAATTAAATGTTTGCAAGTTGTATACAGCAGAGCCTAGTGCAATGGTCTTATCGTATTGGATATTAAGGAAGAAGCTAATGTCATGAGTCTGGGTGGAGGGAAAGTTTTGAAACACCTTGGAACTGTGTCCCCTCGCTCTAATCCTGCCACAGTTCCTCCTCCCCCTCCTGCATACACCATTTGCAGGCCTTTCTTGCGTTTCCCATGTTGCGCCCGGTACTCAGGTGTGGACTGGCCATCCCAGAGTCCCCTGAGACTTCTGCTCCACTTAATTTGAAAACTGTGTTCCTTTTACATCAGCCTTTGCTAGTCTCAGGCCAGTTTAGTGACCGGGTGACATCTGAATCTTCTATAGCACCTCTGGTCACTTCAACTCCCCCTGCAGGAGGTGATTAAAAATACAGTGGATAGGGCCGGAGGGTTAGCTCAGTGGTTCTGGCGCCTGCCTCGCAAGCGCAAGGTCCTGAGTTCGATCCCCAGTAACCACATATAATGCTGGGCGTGGAGACACGCGCCCACCAACAATCAACACCACATACCATAATGTGGGACGTGGTGGCTCACGCCTGTAATCCCAGCACTCGGGAGGCAGAGACAGGAGGATTTCTGAGTTTGCAGCGGCTTGCCTGGGCACCATAGTGAGCTCAGGGCCAGCCTGAACTACAAAGTGAGACACTGTCTCAAAAAAAAATATATCATGGATGGCCAAATTAAAATTTGGAGCCAAAGATTTAGCTCAGTGGTTCTGGCGCCTGCCTAGCAAATGCAAGTTCCCTGGTTAGATTCCCGGTAATCACATACAACAGTGCCAGGCATGGTGGCTCACCCCTGTCATCCCAGCACTCAGGAGGCAGAGGCAGGAGGATTGCTGAGTTCAAGGTTTGCCTGGGCTATGTAGTGAGCTCAGAGCTAGCCTGAACTACAAAGTGAGACCCTGTCTCAAAAAAATTTTTTTAGGGCCGGAGGGTTAGCTCAGTGGTTCCGGCGCCTGCCTCGCAAGCGTAAGGACCTGAGTTCGATCCCCGGTTACCACATATAATGCTGGGCGTGGTGGCTCGCGCCTGTAATCCCAGCACTCGGGAGGCAGAGACGGGAGGATTGCTGAGTTCGCGGCGGCTTGCCTGGGCACCATAGTGAGCTCAGGGCCAGCCTGAAC
>PVIC010028382.1:0-23296 GCA_004025085.1 Thryonomys swinderianus
TGCCAATTTTTAGATTATTCAGGGTTATATATCTTCTTGGTTCAGTTTTGGTAATTCACATGTATCTAGAAATCTAACCATTTCTCCTCAGTTTTCCAATTTGTTAGAGTACAAGTTGTTTAAGTAGTGTCTGGTAGTCTGATAGTACTGATAGTTTAAGTAGTCCTGTAGTTTCTGATAGTCCTTCTGATAGCTGCGGTGTTTCTCATAAAGTTTGCCTTTTTAACTTCTGATTATATGGATTTGCTTCTTTTCTTTTCATTTTTATACTGAAATTGGCTAAGAGTTTGTCTATCCTGCTTATTTTTTGAAGATTCAGCTCTTTCATTGATGGAGTTTTTATATTTTGTTTCAATTTCTACTTTGATCTTTATAATTTCCTTCCTTATAATAGCTTTGAATTTCAATTGTTCTTGTTCGTCTAGGACCTTCAGTTCATCCTTAAATTTTCTGAGCTCATTGTGCTTTTCCAACATGATCACACACAGCCAAAAACTTCCCTCTTATGATTTCATTTTGCTTTGTGTCAGGTAGAGTATCTTGTAGAGGGACTGGGGGCTAAGAATCACTTGCAATGATCCTCCTTCTCTCTATTGGTCCTTGCTCTCATTCTAGTGAAGAATGAAGAAGTGGGACTCTTAGCAGAAAATGGGAAAGTCAAGCCTAGTACAGGATAAAGCAAAAGCTTATTCAAAGTGTGGCAAATGCAAAGAAAGAAAAGAACTATCTTATTCACAGAGTGTGCTTCAAGACAGGGGGCATCCTGCTCTGGATGGTCCAGAGAGTAGGTGAATATTAGATGTGTCCATAATTACAGGGAAAAATTGTTCTGTTGATTGGTGTGGGGTAGCCCACTGAGGGTATGAGTGTTTGTTTCTTGGAAGAGGACAAGTTTAGCATACAGTAAATGCAAGCAACACTTTCATAACAGATACATTAAGGCACATTTTTAAAAAAGCGTGTGAAACTGAAGATGTTAATGTGTTCTACAATGTATGATGGTTATGTGAAATAGAAAATATTCAAAGGGAAATGTGGAGGTGTGAGTAGTGAGGGGTAAAGAAAAAATGTGATGATAATAAAAAAGGGAAGCAAAACTTATGTATTTAGGGGTGGAGTTTTGCAGGGTGGGTAGGGGAATGGGAAAAAATGAGAATTAAATTGTGTCATATACAGTAGAAATTCCCATTATTGAGTGTAATCATGATATGATGTGTATATACAATGCACCAATAAAGATTAAAAAAAGCATGTGATGCACTATAATCATGTTTTATAACATGATTATATCATCAGGTACAGATGAGCATTGTAACTGTCAGCCACAGACAAACATGTGATAGTTTTTAATCTTTGTCACTCACGTTTTGTTCCTTTCATCTGCCTCTACAGCCTCATATCTTCTGGTATGTTGTGGTGACATTATTATTTGATTTTCAAAATGTGTAATTTCTTCCTTAGTCTCTTCTGTGATCCACTGATTACTTAAGAGTTTACTACTTAATATGATGCTTCTGCATAATTTCTGGAGTTTCTTTTGCCACTGATTTTTAGGTTTATTGTACTATTATCTGATCATATGCATTGAATAAAATTCATTCTTTTGTATTTACTTAACCATCCTTTATGGGCTAATGTGTGGCCTATTTTGGTGAAATTCAATGTGCTGCTGAGAAGAATATGTGTTCTGCTGTTTTGAAGTAGAATTTGCTATAATTTCTTTAAACAAATTTTTATGCCATTGTGCCATTTTGTAATTTTCCTGTAATTCCAAATATTCTTAAATTTGTCTTCTTTGCCATTCAGCAGAGTTTGGGTCCATTTCCCATAATATCTTGTTTCTTATTTTTAAATTCTTATTGGTACGTGTTTGTAGTACATTATGTTTATATTTATCATGTATCTAGTTTTCTCAGCACTGTTTGTCAAAGAGGTTCTCTTTTCTACAATATAAGTTTTGGCATCTTTATAAAAACTCAGATGCTTTTGATTGCATGAAGTATTTTTCTGCCTTCTAATCTATTGGTCTATATATTTGTCTACAAATATACTGATACCACATGTGCAGGACATTTCTAAATTCCTTTATAAAAATCTCCTTAACCCTCCATGTACCTCTTGATCAAATGGTGTATTTATTTTTAGTTTTTTTTTTTGAGACAAGGTCTTACTTTTGTAGTTCAGGCTGGCCCTGAGCTCACTCTGTAGCCCAGGTAAGCCTGGAACTCAGCAATCTTCCTGCCTCTGCCTCCCGAGTGCTGGGCTAACGGCCTGAGCCACCAAACCTGTCATTTGTGGTATGTGGTACTGATTGCTGGTGGGCACGAGTCACCACACCCAGTATTGTTGTATTTGGTTATCGGCATTGAACCAGGGGCCTTGCACTTGCTAGGCAGGCGCTGGAACCACTCAGTTAAATCTCTTACTTATTTTTAGTTTTTGAGAAATCTTCATTTGTTCAGCAATTAAATTGACACAGCAATAAAAACTGTCCCAACAAAGAAAGGACCAGATAGATTTACTGCAGAATTTTATTGGACCTTTAAAGAAATTTCTTAAGCTCAAGAGCTTCTTAAGCTTTTTCATGGACTAGAAAGAGAAGGAGTGATTTCAAATTCTTTCTATGAATCCAGCAACAAACTGATACAAAAACAAGATAAACAACAACAACAAAAATGAAAAAAGAAAATTACAGATCAATGTCCTTGCTGCATAAAGATGCAAAAATCCCCAATGAGATACTTAGAGACAAATTCAGCTATATATATATATATATATATATATATATATATATATATATATATATATATAATGACCAAGTTAGTTTCATGACAGAGATCAAAGGATGTTTCAACATATGTAGATCAATAAGTATACGTAAACTAGAGCTAAGGATAAAAATTCGCACTATTATTTCATATGATATAGAAAAAGCCTTTGAGAAAATTCAACTCCATGATGACATCTTTGAAGAAAATAGGTATGGAAAGATGTTTCCTCAAATTGATAAAGTTCACATATTACAATGTTACAGTTGGTGTACTCAACAGAGAAAAAATGAAAGCATTTTCCCCCTAAAATTTGGAAAGATAAAAGGGTATCCATTTTCATCATTTTTTTTCAATATAGTACTTGAAACTTTAGCTAAGTGAATTAAGCAAGAGAAAGAAATGGGATACCCATAGAAAACTGAGAAATGAAATTGTCTTTATTTGGAGATGACATGATCTTTTACATAGAAGAGTCTGAAGACTACCAAAGCACTTAAGATCTGATAAGCAAATCCAACAAAGGGGCAGGGTTAGAAAAATTAAGTGTTCCTATATACCAATAATGGAGCTACTAAGAAAAAAAATGAGAAAAATAAAAGAAATGGGATGAAGAGATCACATCAGAGCTGGAGATAAACTTTGTTAGCTACTCTTCTGATAGAGAATTAGAACTCAAGAACTTGAACGCACACACACACACACACACACACACACACAAAACCAATTTACCCAGTTACTAAATGGGCAAATTAATGGAGCAGACCCTTTTAAAATTAGAAATGGCCACTAAGTATCTGGAAAAATAGTAAACATGTTTAGAGAAATTAAAATCAAACCTACATTGAGATTCCATCTTGCTCCAGTTAGCATGAGTATCATTAAGGATACAAAAACAAGTTGTGTGTGGCAAGGCATGTCTGTAATTCCAGAACTTTGGGAGGCTGAGGCAGGAGAATCTCAAGTTTGAATGTAACATGTATAAGTAAATAACTTAGTGAGATCCTCTTTTAAAAAGGAAGTGGGGGTGGGGATGCTTAATGCAAAGACCCTGACTTTAGTCCCTACTACCAAAACACTACAAAATAACAACCATTAAATATTCATGAAGATGCAGACAGAAAAGGGAGATCTCCCACACTGCTAGTGAGTGTGTAAATGAATATAGGTACTATGGAAATCAGTATGGCAGTTCCTCCAAAAACTAAAAATAGAACTACCACATGACCCAGCTATATCACACCTTGATTTAAACCTGAAGGACTTCAAATCAGACTACTGTAAAGATATCTGCATACCTCTGTTTAATGTGCCACCATTTGCAATAGCCAAGGAATGAAACAAACCTAAGTGGCTATCCACAGATGAAGAAGTAAAGAAAATCTGTTCTATATGCACAATGGAGTATTATGTAGCTGTAAAAGAAAACAAAAAGATGTCAGTTACAGTAAATGGATGGACCTAGAGATCATCATGTTAAGCGCCATGAGCCAGACTTAGGCAAATGTCACAGATTTTCCCTACTCTGTAGAGTTAAAAATATAGATGACCAGTGAGGTTCCATTTTGTCCCCCAAAGAATGACTATATTGAGAAATGAAATAATAAGTGTTAGTGAGGCTGCAAGGAAAAAGGAGCCCTTCTATGGAAATCAATAAACAGATTACTAAAAACTATAACTAAAAATTCCATTCAACCCTTCTATTCACCTTCTAAGTATCTTCTCCAAAGAGTTTAAAGACATTATATTACTATAATATATGCATACTCATGTTTATAGCAGCATTATAACTAAATCTTGGAAGCAGCTTATATGTGTATCAACAGGTGAGTGGGTAAAGAATATTTAATACTTTTACACAATGGAGTACTATTCTGCCATAGAGAAGGATAATTTTGAATCATTTGTAGAAAAATAGATGCACTTTGGGGCTGAGGATTTAGCTCAAGTGGTACCGTACCAGCCTTGGATGCACAAGGGCCCGAGTTCAATCCCTGGTACTGCAAAAAAAAAAGCACTTTGAGAGCATACTGTTAAGGGAAATAAATCAAAGACACAAGCTAAAACATCACATAGCTTCTCTTACATGAGAAACTCAAAGTATAAATAGGCAAAATAAAAGATAGGTAATAGAAAATAGGGAACTAGTTTTTTTTGTTGTTGCAGAACAGAAGGGTTCAAGAGATGGAAAGAGTAGTAGGAGGGTGTGAAAAAAGAATTGAGGTATACTGTATACCAGTGCCACCTCTCCACAAGGAATTTGATGTGTGTATTGTAAACATGTACCATAAAAATAAAAATGTAATAAAATAACTATATAACATGAAATTAGAAATTTTTCTATTAGACAAGAGTAATAGAATAAAGGTAGCAGGGAGGGGCTTAAATGAGGATAATAGGGGGTCAGATGTGACTAAAATATGTTGTGAGCATAAGTAAATTTTAAGGAGTTTAAATTGAGATAATAACTATACATTTATGAAGTACAGTGGGGTATTTCACTAGGTATATACAATATGTACAGATCAAATCTAGCAATTAACATTTCCTTCTTTTTATTCAGTTTCATCTCTATCATTACCCATAAGATATATGATAGGTTAATGTGAATTGTCATTTCTACACTGTGCTACAGAACAAAAGAATTTCTAAATTCTGCAATTTGTCTTTGCTATCGAACTCCCTTTACCCTCATCCTCCTCATTCTTAACAGTTTATTCTTCATTCAAATTTACATTGTAAAAATATCCACATAGGCAGGGCATGGTGGCTCACGCCAGTCATCCCAGCACTTGGGAGGCAGAGACAGAAGGATTGCTGAGTTTGAGGCTTGCCTGGGATACATAGTGAACTCAGGGCCAGTCTGAACTACAAAGTGAGACCCTGTCTAAAAAAATATCCACATAGGAAAATGAAGGTGAAATATTTGTTTCTGTGTGACTCATTTCACATAATATAGTTGTCCTCAGTTCCATACATTTTGCTGCAATGACAGAATTTCATTCTTTTTGGTTGAGTATTTCATCATGTATATGTAACATATTTTCTTTATATTTTTATCTATTGATGGACATTGAATTTTATTTCATATCTTAGCTTCTGTGAGTAAAGTAGTAGTAAACATGAACATATAGGTAGGTCTTTGACATGCCAATGCAGTTTCCTTTGGACATGTACCCAGATAAGTGGATTATGTGGCAGATCTATTTTTAGTTTAATGAGGAACTTCTCTATGGCTCTGTGTAGGGGTTGTACTGAGTTAAATTCTCACCAACACCATATACAAGTTTCCTTTCCTCACCTGCACTTGTTATTTTTTGTCTCTTTGATTATAAACATTCTAACTGGGCCATGCACACACACCTAAAATGATTATTTATTAAGTACTGACTCTGTTCTGCTTGCTTATTTTTCCAGATTGGGTTACGAGAATGTGTGTGGTAGTTCTGGAATTGATTCATTTAGTTCTTTGTTAAGAGTCAAGATGAAGCAATGATATTTGAAGGATGATGGCCATAATAAAAAGATGAGGAGATCATAGAACATTGAAAGAAAAATGTAAGACTCTTGTTAAGTATAGTCTGGGAAAGATTTTCTGGAAATGGTACATTTACTTGAAAACTTCATGGCATAACAGTTCTACTTCATTAATGAACACTTTATAATTTGACAGTCTCTATTAGAAAATGTCCGTAGTCTAAGGTTCTGTGTTTGGGTCCTGGTGGGATTGGAAAGTATCTAGAAATTGTCAGAATAAAAGATAGCTTTATTTTTTTGTGGTTTCTCATTTCCTGAGGAGCCTATTTTCTCATGAAAACTCTTGTTTTAGGATAGGCAATTATTTCTCCTTCCACCACAGCTTTCCAAAACTCTAAAATGTTGGATTTCTCATCAATTATTTCATTTGATTCACTTAATATATATTTCTAACAATTCAACTGGGCGCCATTATATTTCTAGATTATATTTAAAAAAGAGGAAACCCAGGAAATGAATGGTATAATGATTATAATGGTATGAATGAGTTTTCAAATTTTTCAAAATGATAAAACTGACATGTGCTGAATAAAAGATTAAATTAAGAAGCCGGGCCTTAACACATTTTAAATTCTCTAGTTTTATGAGCATCTATATTTTTTTCAAAATTTTAAAATGTAAAGTTATGTAAGATATTGTCAAGTTGCATAGAAATGAAGACAGAACTAGAAACTTAAAATAGAATATCTCCAGGTGACAAGAGTCTTGGGAGAGGTTACTTTCCAGGAGGGGATGGGATGCCTCAAAGTGATCAAGTCTCCCCCTGGAAGCTACTCAGGGTCTGTCACTCAGGGATGGATAATCAGTACTTAGGGAGTCTGAAGAGTTTAAGCCATAAACTGAGCAAATTTCTAGATATGCTGATGTTTGTGTCATTTTCTCTTCTTTGTTCTTTAAGGGATTATAAAGTAGGTAAGTTTGTGTCCAGTCCTATTTTTCCTTTTTCAGTTCTGTTTGTCATTCTTGTGGATTGTCTCTCATCTATCCAGCCTTTCTGCTCTTAATTGTTTCCTGCAACAACTTTCCAAGCTGGTCCTTGTTGGGTAAAGCTTCAGAACTAAAAGGGATCGTATTCATCATGTCTTGCATGCATAAGGTCTCAGTTAAAGAAAGCCATCTGGTAACTTATTTGTTTGTCTGACATAGGTTAGTGGAATACCTTTCCCATAGTCCAAAGGATCCTGTTAAAGGCCTGGAGCTCCATGTTGTGTCCCATGGGAGTATGTACCAGGAGGTCAAAAGTTCTGTGGCTGAAGGTTGAAGAGTCTGTGCTAGGAGGCTGAACACTCTCCACTGGAAGGCTAGAGAGTCTCTGCTGAAGCCAGTATATAATGTCTAATGTTTAAGTGAAGACTGGAGCTCCTCTGACGAAGACAGAAGCAAGTCTCCCTTGTTTCCCTTTCATAGCATTCTGGCAACAGTGAAAATCGTTGCCAGACAATTAAGACAAGAGTCCCCATCAGGAATCAAGAATATTCCACTTTCTTCAAGAATATTTTAGCAATTGATAGCACTGTTTAGGGGATCATAACATCGATGAATTTATATTTGCTTTATTTATTTATTTATTCATTCATTCATTCATTCATTCATTCATTCATTTATTTATTTATTTATTTATTTATTTATTGTAGGTAGATAGGGCGATGTCTTAACCATCTTTCCAAGAAATGTTAAGGGTCATATTTCTGATTTTATTAGCCCCTAAACTGAGATATACAAATACATCTTTGCCAAAGGCCATAGATAAAATATTTCTGATATGATCAGATATTTTTATATAGTATTTCAATTTTCCTTAGTATAATTTTTCTGTAATCAGAAAAGAGCAATAAAAATAAAATTCTTCAAAAATAGCCAGTATCCCTCTGAAAAACTTTTATAGAGCACAATTACTGAAATAGATGGGGCTTCATCAAATTCTGTTATGATTCAATATATATTTTACATCTTTGTCTGTAAAAAATTATGAGGGGCTGAGGATACAGCTGGGTAGGATAGTGCTTGTCTAACACAAGCAAGGCCTTAAATTCAATCCCCAGTATGAGAGACAGAGAGATTTGGAAATTTGTCTAAAAAATCCATAGATTTGGGATTGAAAGTTATTAGCAGTGGTCTCAGAGTACACTTAATGTCAGTTTAGCTCAATTCAAAGGAATGACTTTCATAAATACTTCAGTTTCCTGCATTCCTAGTTCCCTCTGAGATCAGCAGCCTGCTCACCTCAATCCCCACACAGTTACTGCATCCAGTCACAAGCAGCTAAGTAGTATGTCCTGTTTCTCTTACAGAATCACATCCAGTGATCCAAATTTATGGCAGGACATGCTGTGCTAATGCGTACCAGAAGCATCAATTCTTAAAGAGCTCCCATCAGGTCAGAAGTTCCAGGTTTTGAAATTCAGGAGTTTACAAAGTTTACCAACATGTGATAGCAATATACTCAAGCTAATGCAAACACCAGGATTTCATCACTCATATATGGGAAATACAGAGAAGGCAAAAAAAGATTCCAGCCCTGTATGTTAGCTGATCACTAAGAGCATTCACTTTATCAGATTTGCATTATACAAATCTCTCTGGTGGTTTCTGGGGAGGCTTCATGTCCAGAGACCAATGAGGAGGTAAGGAAAAAGAGTGTGGACTAAGGAAATTACAATGAACAGGGGAAGGAAAGGAAAATATAAATATATGTATTACAAAGAATAGACAGCTGGGTGAGGGTTTCACTGAGTGGTAGAGCATAACTAGGCATGTGGGATGTGCTGAGACTGGTTGATTCCCAGCATCACAAAAGTTTTTTACATTGAAAAATTTTTAAATGACAGGAATTCAACAAACAGGAACTGAAACTAAATGTCACCCAGGATTGATGGTATCACTGAGCTAGTGGTGAAGTAGGGAAAACTTTCTGGAAGGCCTAGGTTTCTGGCACAGCCCTAGAATCCAGCAATCTGGAAGCTGAGGGAGGAAGTCTCAAGGTCAAGAACAGCCCGTGATACATACTGAGTTCAAGGGCAACCTGAACATGTAGTTAGATCCTGTTCCAAATAAAGAAGGACAGAGAGACAGACAGACAGACAGAAAGAAAACTTTATACATACATACATATATGTATATACATGCACATATATAATGTATCTATACTGACAAGGTGAGCACAGGAAAATGAGGTTTCTAAAGGGAAGATAACAGCATAATGCAAATTATACATGCAATTTCCTTTTTACATCACATTACCATGGAACATCGTAAGTGGAATTTTTAATATATAATGGAAAGAAAAACAGCAGGAGTGCCAAACTATCCGTCTTCATGTCAACAGGATCTAATCTAACATTTTAGCAGAGGTGGAAAATTTATACAGGGATAGGGAAAAGTTATGTGAAAATACAAATTTAGGGGCCAGAGATTTAGCTCAGTGTTTCCAGCACCTGCCTCACAAGTGCAAGACCCTGATTTCGATCCCCTGTAACTACATACAATGCTGGGCATGCTGACTCACACCCACCAGCAATCAATACCACATACCACAATTCTGGGCGTGGTGGCTCACGCCTGTAATCCCAGTACTTGGGAGGCAGAGACAGGAGGATTGCTGAGTTCGAGGCTTACCTGGGCTACATAGTGAGCTTAGGGCCAGCTTGAACTACAAAGCAAGACCCTGTCTCAAAAAAAAAAAAACAAAAACAAATTTCGGTGTTTAACATTCTTCTTCCAATCTTACTAGGATTCTTTTGTTGCAATTGAAATGATGCTATAGTCATTCAGGAGCTCATAAAGGGAAGGTCAGTTCCCTAAACACTGCATAATCCACACTTGAATAACAGTGTATCCACTTGACACTTGCTCCTACTCATCTGTAATCCAGTAAGAACAATGAATACACTGCTCGAACAGTAATTTTTTTACTACCTGTGAATAGTATAGTTCTTTGAAAAATATAAGCCAGAAGTGATGGCACACTCCTATAATCTTTGAGCCCTGCAAGGATGAAGCAGAGAAACCACAAATACAAGCCCATCTTGGGTAGTATAACAACTCAGCAAGACACTGGTGCAAATATTTTTTTACATTTGAAAACAAAACAGGCTAGAGATGTGGATCAGTGTGAAGAACACTAAACTTAATTCCCAGTGCCAAATTAATAACAATAATGATAATGTTATTTACTTTATCACAAGGAAAGTAATGCAATGTACTTCTTCAGATGTATTTTTGCATCTTTTCAGTTACAGACTTTAAGTGCATTCTCATTAATTTCCATACTTTTATTTCCTTATAAACCTAGTTCACATAAAGCAGAGTTTTTGCATTTTATGCATAATCAATTATCTCCAGTTATATAGACATTGGGATACTCAGGCAGCATAAACAAAAGGTAATTCTGTGGATTAGAGGATATATGTCCTTCAGAATCAGTGTCAGAGAGGAGTGCCTAAAGATGTTAATAGAAAGTGTGACTCATATATGAGGTTTCAGAAATCACCACCATTGAAGTTTTCTATAAGAGACATAGCCTTCAGTGATAAATGTCATAGTTCCAGGTGAATAACTTCCCCTTGATATTTTTGAATCCTTAGAGAGAGTTTCTGAGAAAATTTGACTACATGAAAATAGTTGCTTAGGAATGATTTCACAGTAGACCTTGAAAACTGAATTAAAATAAAGATATTTATAAAACATTTAAATAAATAATTTCCATGATTAGGCAGTATTAATCTGAATTTCTTGTACTGGATATTTAAGGACTTTTTCTGAAAGATAAAGCCTTAACTAAGAGTCTCTTCATTGCCACCTTCATCTCCTTATTTCTAAAAGTATAGATGAGAGGATTCATACAAGGTGTGATAATGACATCAAAGATGGCTAAAAATTTATCTATAGGTAGGGTAGGAAATGGCCACACATAGACAATAATGCAAGGACCAAAGAAGAAAACTACCACAGTGACGTGAGCCGAGAGTGTGGAGAGCGCTTTGGCCAAACCACCTGAAGAATGTTTCTGAACTGTGAACAAAATGAAGATATAAGATACAATCAAGATGAAGAAGGTGCCCATGGAGATGAAACCACTGTTGGCCATAACCAGAAACTCCAGTCTATAGGTATCTACACATGCAAGTTTGATGAACCGAGGAAAATCACAATAGAAGCTATCCATCTTGTTGGGTCCACAGAAGGGCAAGTTGACAACAAAAGCCAGCTGGCCTACAGAGTGGATGAGTCCAATGGTCCAAGCAACAGTCAGGAGACAAATGCACGTCCTTGGGCTCATGATGGCCAGGTAGTGGAGGGGCTTGCAGATGGCGATGTATCTGTCATAGGCCATGACTATCAGCAGCACCATCTCTGTGCCCCCAACAGTGTGGATGAAGAATATCTGAGTGATGCATCCTTTCAAGGAAATAACTTTATGTTTTCTGAAGAGATCATAAATCATCTTTGGAGTTGCGATGCTGGATACACCTGTATCGATAAAGGAGAGGTTTGCCAGCAAGAAGTACATTGGGGAATGTAAGTGATGATCTGAGATGACTGTGAACATAATGAGAAGGTTTCCCAGCATACTAGCTATGTAAAATATTGTGAAAAACAGGAAAAGGATAATCTGAATTTCCCAAGAACTGGTGAGTCCCAGCAACAAAAATTCAGACACCACTGAGTGATTTACTGCATCCATCAACTTCTTGTGTAAAACTCATCCACAGGGTATTGTTCCTTTGCAAACAGAGAAGGCAGAAAAGCATAACATTTATATAGAAGGAGATGTCTGGTTTATGTAGTAATGACACAAGTGTTAACAACTAAAGATGACTATGCCGTTTTTAGCACATAGAGCTTACACAGTCCAAGACTCACAACATATTAGCCCCAGAAATTTTAACATTCCTAAACCTTTGAGATCACATGATTGCTTCAAATGTAGTTTGAGTTCTAGCATATATCCAACAAGGGAGAAATACAAATGAAGAAACCTAAGATTTTAAGGAAAAGTGTGTTAAGAAGCATAGAGGCTTTTACTTCTTAATTTGTACATCAAATAGTGCTAGAGAATGGCAATATGCTAAAGTAGAAGACATTTTTTACTTTTGTCTGTTATCTACAGCCTACTTTATGGAGTTTATTTTTATTGGCATGTTTTAAGTTCTCCAGGTTCATAATTATGTCTTCAACAAAAAATAATATTCCTTTGAACTTTTTGTGGGTTGGAGATATAATTCATTTTATTAACCTTTAAGTAACGTAGATGACCTAGTATAATATTCTTTTCATTTTTACTGTCCTTTGTCCAGTTACACATTGTCTTGCTCTTTGTTTTGAAATAAGATGCCAACTATTTCTCTGACTGGTATGTTTTATTCCTGTTCTTAAATTTTCCCAATATGAATTAAGAAGATGTTTTTAGAAGAGGTTTCTCCACTCTCTGCTCTTATTTTTCCACTTAAGTAAATTCTTTTTATCCTTCTGTAAGCACTATTTGTTTTATATATTATACCTTTTAAATGTAACCTTCACACTTCCACTCTTGATTTTTTTTTCTTGCTACACCTCTTAATGCCCATTAAGAAAATGCAGTGAATCTAACCTTCCAACTCAGATTTCAGTTTCAAGGGTAATCATCTTCTCTTTAAGTTCAGCTCCTGAGTTGTCCAGGTCCTCTGTGCTATGAACTTACTAGAGTTGATAATGTTCCTATTCTCTCACATAACTGCAACAAAGAGAATTTATTCAACTTTTATGATATTATAAATACTGCTCTTTATTTTCTTTTTTACTAATCATTTCCTTCAGGATTAAATTACCAAAGTTGATAACATTTAATTTTATTTTATGCTAAAAGATTTTGGCTTCTGGGAAGTCTTTCGTATCTTTTGTTGTAAAATAGCCACTGAAGCATAATCCACAGTTTACAGATTAGAAAACAAAGACCCAAATATATTTGATGAATGCCTAACTCTGTACATCTAAACACTAAATTGCGTACAAATTATTGCAATTGAATAACTATAAGTGAATTTAAAAAATCTGAAGGAAACAACAATTGTAAAAGGATCTATCTTTCTGTGGAGAGAGTATGGGTGGATATTCTCTTCTTTTTACTTTTGTTTTAAACATTTCCTGTTGGGCAAAAAATACTCTTTAGAGATAAATATCCAAAGCAGGGGGTGGTGTTGCACACTTAAAAGTGTCCAATACTCTAGAATAATGAGGCTGGAGGATCAGAAGCTTTAGCCCAGTGTATGCAACTGGAAACTTAGGAAGACCATTCTGCAAAATACAAAAGAGCTGAGAATACACCTCAATTGAAAGGCTCTGGGTTCAGTCCTTCATATCACAAACGAAAAACAAGAAAAAGAGAATTTGTAGACTCCATTTTACAGGTATTGTTCATGATATAATTCTTTTTCTTTCTTTTCTTTTTTTTTGAGACAGGGTCTCACTTCGTAGTTCAGGTTGGCCTTGAGCTCACTATGTAGCCCAGGCAAGACTCGAACTCAGCAATCCTCCTGCCTCTGCCTCCTGAGTGCTGGGAGTACAGGTGTGAGTCACCACGCCTGGCACTGTGGTATGTGGTATTGATGGCTGGTGGGAGTGAGTCTCCACGCCCAGCATTGTATGTGGTTTCCAGGGATTGAACTCAGGACCTTGCGTGGCAGGCACTGGAACCACTGAGCTAATCCTCCGGCCCAATTATATAATTCTTTAAGTCACTTACAACCTAACGGTAATTTTTAGGGACCTAAGGATCAGGGCAAGAAACTAAATTTTTAAAAATTGCATTCTCTATTGGTACAATTTGCATATACCTCACAATCACACATAACATTGGGAATTTGTACCAATACATGACACAGTCAATTCTCATTTTTACCCATATCTCCACCCACACCTACCCACCCCCTATATGCATGTTCTTTTATTTTCTTTCAGAATCATATTTATTCATTCCCCCTCATTACATCCCCACACCAAATTTCCTTTGGAAATTTCCCATTCTAAAAAGATTGTCATACTACTAGAGCTCATTTGCATCTACCAGTGAAGAAACTAAATTTTACAGAAGATGACGTGGGTCTTGGTGTTTAATCCTTCACTGCTAGGTCCCCTGATATGTCTCATCATAATAGCACCTACTGTTTACTCATTGCCCTCTCTTTAGCTCCCCAAAGCCTCTACTAGTAAGTCACTCTTTTACTGATCTAGTCTCCAAGTTCCTAGACTTCAAAATTATCCTTCACAGATCCTTTTCATATAAACCATTTATAAATGAGGTGTAAGGAGATATTGGTTAATTCAATTTCCTGGGTTTATATTAATGCAATACTCATATTTTTATTTTAGTTATATCTATATATATATCTATATATATATATAGATATATATATTTGAGACAGGGTCTCACTTTGTAGTTCAGGCTGGCCCTGAGCTCACTATGTAGCCCAGGCAAGCCTTGAACTCAGCAATCCTCCTGTCTCTGCCTCCTGAGTGCTAGGATTACAGGCATGATCACGCCCAGCACTGTGGTATGTGGTGGTGATTGCTGGTTGATTGCTGGTGGGCGTGAGTCTCCATGCCCAGCATTGTATGTGGTTACCGGGATTGAACTCAGGACCTTGCGCTTGCGAGGCAGGTGCCGGAACCTCTGAGCTAAATCTCCAGTCCATATATCTATATTTTTAATTGTGCTGTTTCCTGGCTATCCAAGACTTCTATAGTCACCTAATTCTCATTCTGCACCTTAGTAACTAAAGAAAGTGACATCAAAGTATGGCACTCAATTCCTGAAGTATTGTCTATATGAATATTAGCTTCCAACATTGTCTGTTTCACAGCCCACTTCATTTTGGTTCCAGTAAAAAAAATACATAAAACCCACATAAATCTGAATCTTAGAAAATGTTGATATTAAAAATTGAAACATTCATTCCTGTTTTCAAAAAAGGCAATGAAAATCAGAATTCTCTCTTACCTGGATTAAAATCTATTCTCAGATGAATGACCAATTTCATCAAATTTTCAGGAAACATAAAATGCTTCATTTTCCAATCCCAATTAGTCAGGAAATTAAGGCTGGAGAATCTCAAGTTCAAGACCATCCTGAGCAACATAGGAAGACCCTGTCTCAACATTTTTAAAACAATTTAAGCTTCAATCATATGAGAACTATAACTTTAAAAGGGAAAAAAGGAATTTGTTTAAGTGATACTAAGAACAAACAGACATTAGAATTTGTAAAAACACAAGAACTGACTATACAACTTAAGAACTTATCATGAAAAATTAAAAGTAAATGTAGATTATCTTTCTCTTAACATTTGTGTATCTGTATATAAAAATATTTTATCAATGAAAAAAAAAAAAAAAAAAAAAAAAAGTAAATGTAGAATAGGGATGTAGAAAGAAATATAGAATAGAAAAGATGAAAATATACAGGTTTTTCCTTCTGGAATACCTTCCTCTGATCAAATTTCTACTGTTCAGTGAAGATTTGGCTTTAGTGTCTTCTTCAAAAAAAATAACTCCAGATTTCATTAAAAAATTCTCATACCTCATTTGATACTCTTTTCTATATATCTCTCAAATACATATGTAACAATTGTGTCAAATAAGAATTAAATTATGTCTGAAATTAAAAGAGAAAACAATTACTCAATGAACTGACAGGCAGATCCATGAGCAAAATATAGGTTGCATTAGTGTCCAGTGTGCTAAACCATAAAACACTGTATTTGTAAAATGAGAATATTTGAGGTACATACTCTTCTAGATTTAGAGGAAGGCAATTCCATGTGTTGGCTAGGACTATAACCTTTTACAAAACAAAGAGTCTTATGTGTTTTGTGTGTGTATGTGTGAGGTAAAAGAATCTAATTAGCAACCTTCAATATCAGTGACAAATGTTAATTCTGAGTCTGGGGAATAGTCTTTCCTTGATTGGATTTTCCTGGGAATTATACCTTAGAGTCTACATTGACTTTTACCCAGGGAATGAAATAAAAGAATAAAAGGAAAAGACCGATGTTGTGTAACAAATGTAATGATGCATAGAAAGCATGTGCATAGAAACATGTTTTCTTCAAAACGAGTTAAATATAGTACATGATGGAACATTCAACATTTTAGAAGACTTGATAAACAGAGCTAGAAGGAGAAAGAGTGTCTTCTTCTGGAGTTCACTAAATATTTCATGGCCAGGTCTGGGGAGTTAGCTCAAGTTGAACTGTGCCCATCTTGCAAACAAAATGGCCTCAGTTTGATACCTGTTACCACAAAAAATACCAATAAATATAAGTGTATACAGTATATTAAAAAAAAGATTGCATGGCCAAAGCAGGCTTTTCAGTGAGGACACTGGATGTGAGAACATAAAGCTATCTTTCACTTGGATAATATCTGCAGTTTCTAAATGTTTTGCAATTCCACAAGGCCCCAAATTCAGGGTCTCAGACTTCAGAAGTTTTCTATCAGAGAGACTGTTAAATTATAGTGTTCATTATTGTAGTAGAGAGGAATTACTACAGTGTAAAGTTTCCATAAATGTACATTTTCCAAAAAACCTTTCCTTGATCATATTTAATGAGTTCTTACATCTGTCTTATACTGTCTTCTGATCTTTCCTCTGTGTTATGAACATCATTCTTCAGATGTTAGTGTCTCATTGCAGGCAACAGGGAAAGGGGACATAACTAGAACCTCTGCAGTTAAGTTCTCATCTCCTGTTAACCTACCAGCACAAGGTGAACTAATAAATAGACAGAAATGAGACTTAGAGAAAAAGCTGAACTTGGACCTGACCCATGCTACTCTGGGCAGCAAAGACAAAAACCTGAGCTTGCCACACTTTTATTCAGTACATCGGGAATAAGTAATGTAATAGGTCACTCAGAGGCCAGCAGGTTCGAACATCCTAGAACAATAAGGAATTATGTAGATGAAGTTCCTGGTGTAGTTCTGCCCTGGAGCATCACAGCATATGGGATCACTGGGTTCTTTGTTGTTACAGGAAGAAGATCCACTGCATAATCCAGTTGTCTTACTTCTAAATATATAGCCAAGATAATTATGTCAGCATATCAAAGAAAGAGTATCTACATATTGCTTTTTATTCTATTTACATAGGTAAGATTTTCAATTAATTTAGGTTCCCATTAATAGATGTGATGTTAAGGGAAATGTGGTAAAGATACACAGTGGAATATTATTCAGCCATAAAGAATGATTGTACCCCATTGCCACATCACAATACTGACACTGGAGCTTTGGGAATCCATGAGTGAAGAGATAGGCCCTACCCTAGCCCCAAACCTGAGACCAGTCCTTTTCAAGTCCATGGTACAGGGTGGCAGAGGTGGCAACCAAAAGACTGACCTAATTGAATATGAAAGTATTAGCACAGAGACAAGTGAGAGATAGCTTTAGGTAACAGTCTTGGAGTGGGTGAAACCTAGGTAGAGATCTAAAATCAACTGATAACATCAAGTTCAAACAGAGACAATAAGGTCTCTATTCTGTGTTGGGTGACCAGGTTTTGTGGCTGTAATTTCAGAAGGGGTAGACCTGATGGAGATGATGGGCCAAAGACACTGCAAACTCCACCACAGGTAAAAAAGGAAAAGAAACATGAGAAAAGAAGGTAATAAAATGGCTTCCCAAACCCTAAACTTCCTAAAATCTTATCCAAAGGGCATCAAGGGAGAGGAAACAAAAAATAATACAACCGAAGTGTCTGAAATCGTATCAATGAAGGTAAAAAAAGACCAGTTCAATAAGATGCCTGGTGAATTCAAAGAAGATATAAATAAACAGATAATGACTGAAAAGAAACACATGAGCTGTGAGGATAGAGAACACACTAATAACAATCTAGTATAGCCAAAGACAGAAATATGAAGCATGCATGCCCAGCATTGAAAAGGGAGCCCATTAGAAAGTTCCAAATAGAAATCCAAGAATTAAAAATTTAGTTGAAAATGTGGGCAGCAGAAGAAAGTTATCTCAGGACATAGTTTCAGATGTAAAGGGCATGGCTGTGGTTAGTAACTAATTAATAAGAGATACTCTAAAAACAATAGGAGAACATGTAAAATGGATCAAACAGTAGCTAGATGATGCAACAAGACAAATAGAAGCATAATTGTACTTAATTGGAAATCAGAAGACATTACAAAGGACACAAAAGTCCTGTTTACAGGGTAAGAGGAGAAAATTTTATAGATATGAAAAAAGACTATAACATGCAGAGAAGTGAGGAATATGGAACCTCAAATGTCCATAATCAGAAAAAAAGGCTTCACAGTATAAAATAATTAAAACACCAGAAATACAGCATGAGAACAGAATCTTGAAGTTTCTTAGAGTAAAGCAATGATGCACCTGTTAAGGAAAATGCATCAGAATTTAAAAACTTATCCAATACAAACCAAAAAACGCAAGGGAGCTTTTGGAATGAAGTATTTCAAGCTCTAAGACAAAACAACTTCCAACCTAGATTGATCCTGAAAAATTCTTTCAAAATTCATGGAAAAATATTTAGGTGGTAAGGGTAACCTAAAGAAAATCAGGACCCATCAAACTGACACTCCAAAAAAATTCATAAGGACATTTTAGAAAGAGACCATAAAAAACTGCTGGTTATGGTGGTATGTCCCTATAATCCTAGCATTTGGCAGGTTGAGAAAAGAGGATTAATGTGAGTTTGACCCCAGCATGGGCTACACAACAATTTCAAGGACAGCTTGAACTACATAGTGAAACATTGTCTCATAAAACCAATCTATGTACATGACAGAGACAGGGTGGAGGGAGACAGACAGAATGAAACTAAAAATGCTAGAATGTCCAATATAATGAATGCATTAGATAGGGTTAGCAATTAAGTAGGAGGGAAAGACAGCATAACAGTAACAAGTGAATAACACAATGACAAGTTAGTCGATACCTGTCAATCATAACCATCAATGAGAATGGGTTCAATTGCTAATCAAAACACATTGATTAGCAGAATGCATCAATAGTATCTAATATTATGATGTATAAAATAAATATATCTAATACAAAAAGAAATTAATAAACTCAAAAAATCAGGGGATGGATGGGCCGGAGGGTTAGTTCAGTGGTTCCAGTGCCTGCCTCGCAAGTGCAAGGTCCTGAGTTTGATCCCCAGTAACCACATAGAATGTTGGGCATGGAGACTCACGCCCACCAACAATCAATACCACATACCACAGTGCCGGGTGTGGTGGCTCACGCCTGTAATCCCAGCACTCCGGAGGCAGAGACTGGAGGATTGCTGAGTTCGAGGCTTGCCTGGGCTACATAGTGAGCTCAGAGCCAGCCTGAACTACAAAGCGAGACCCTGTCTCAAAAAAAAAAAAAAATCAGGGGATGGAAAACAATATCTCATGGAATAGGAATGTAAGCATAAGCAAGAGTAGCTATCCTATTTTCAGAAAAGCTAGATTTTAAGCCAAAGGTCATCAGACAAAGAAAGATAGTACGTATTGTCAATGGAAGTAGTCAACAAGAAGAGATAACAACTATAAACATATATGCACCAAGTCACAGTGCAACCAACTTCATAAAAGAAACACTAAAAATTCACAGAAACATTAAAACAATTATAGTGGGGAATTCCCATGTCACAATATCACAAGCATATCAATTTAATAAAAATTAATAGAATGTTCTATCCAACAATAGAATACATGTTCTCAGTAGCACATAGTGCTTTCTCCAAAATAGATCATTGATTAGCTAGCAAAGCATGCTTAAATCAATGAAAAAGAAAAAAATTACCATGCATATTCATAGATTACAGTGCAATGAGAATAGAAATGAACAGCAAAAGAAACCATAGAAACTATGTGAACATATGGAGATTAAAACAACATATTCTTGAATAATCAGTGGATCACAGAATTAACCACTTACCACTGTGACTATTTAAAAACAAGATAACCAAAATTAGCATATTTTCATTAATTTTTATAGAATACTATATCCAGAAATATAAAAATGTCAATTTTATTACATTTATTTAACACAACACTCAAATAGTTGAAATGACACGTGCTAAAGCAATGCTCTGGATAGTAAGTGTATAAACAAACATGTAGCCTGAGTGATACTCAGGGTAAACTTTTCAGTGGTTAGTGAGGAAACAAGACAGTTTCTAAAATTAAATGTTAATACCAGTACAACATACCAGAATGTATGTGATATAATGGAAGCAGTCCTACAAGAAAAATTTATAGCTGTGAATACCCACATCAGAAAAAATCCAGAAAAAAGCCCAAATAAATAATCTAAACATGCATCTGAGATCCTAGAAAATCAAGAACAATCAAAACCCAGAGCTTGCATAAGGAAGGAAATTATAAACTGGAGCAGAAATCAATGAAACAGAGACTAATAAGGTACAAAGAATCGATGAATCAAAGAATTGGTTCTTTGAAAAAATAAGATCTTAGCCAATCACATGCAAAAAAGGACAGGAAAGAAACAAATGGGTAAACGGGTTCAATTGTAAATAGAATAGATGATATTATAGTAGACACTGATAAATTCCAGAAAATATTAGCAACTACTTCACAAACTTGTGTGCTAGAAAATCGAAGAACTTAGAAGAAACAGAAAGATTCCTGTATATATGAATTGTCAAAACTGAATGAATACTTTCAAATCATGAATAGTGCAATAATGAAATTGAAGCAGTAATTTTATAAAACTACCAACTAAAAAATGCTGAGGGGCCCGGAGATTTAGCTCAGTGGTTCTGGCGCCTGCCTTGCAAGTACAAGGTCCTGAGTTCGATCCCCGTAACCACATACAATGCTGGGTGTGGTGACTCACCCCCACCAGCAATCAATACCACATACCGCAGTGCCGGGCGTGGTGGCTCATGCCTGTAATCCCAGCACTCGAGAGGCAGAGGCAGGAGGATTGCTGAGTTCGAGGTTTGCCTGGGCTACATAGTGAGCTCATGGCCAGCCTGAACTACAAAGTGAGACCCTGTCTTAAAAAAAAAAAAAGTGTCTTAGTATGTCTAGAGTTATTTCTGCATCTTCTATTCTTTCCCACTGATCCATGGGTCTGTTTCATTGCCAGTACTGTTTCTTGCCAAGCTGTTTTTAACAGTTGCTTTGTAGTTTAGTTTCAAATTGAGGATTGTGATACCCCCTTCCATGTTTTGTTGCCCAGATTGCTTTTGTTATTCTATGTCTCTTCTAGTTCCATATGAATTTTTGGATTATTTTCTCTAGATTTGATGCTGGGATTTGAATCAAAATTGGATTCAATCTCGCCGGGCGTGGCGGCTCACGCCTGTAATCCCAGCACTTGGGCGGCAGAGACAGAAGGATTGCTGAGTTCGAGGCTTGCCTGGGTTACATAGTGAGCTCAGGGCCAGCCTGAACTACAAAGCGAGACCCTGTCTCAAAAAAAAAAAATTAGTTTCAATCTCTATATTAGTTAAAGCCATTTTTTTTTTTGAGACAGGGTCTCGCTTTGTTGTTCAGGCTGGCTCTGAGCTCACTATGTAGCCCAGGCAAGCCTCGAACTCAGCAATCCTCCTGCTTCTGCCTCCCGAGTGCTGGGATTACAGGTGTGAGCCACCACACCTGGCAGTTTAAGCCATTTTTGACAATATTGGTTCTTCCTAGGAACAAAAGATGTCTTTTCATTTTCTGATGTCCTCTTCAGTCTCCTTTTTCAGAGTGCTGTAGTTTTCAGAGAAGAGGGCTTTCACCTCCTTTGTTAGATTGATTCCTAGATATCTCATTTTTTTGTACTGCTACTGTGAAAGGAACTGATTCTGATTTCTCTTTCAGTGAGTCTCTTGTTTGTATACAAAGGCTACTGGTTTTTGAGTGTTGACCTTGTATTCAGCTATGCTACTAAATCTGGCAATTAAATGTAGCAGACTTTTGACTAAATCTTTAGGATCTTCTATATAGGTTTATCATATCATCAGCAAATAATGACAGTTTAACTTTTTTCTTCTTATTCTTTTTTTAATTGAATTCTTTATTGGTACAATTTATTTTTTTAAATTGAATTCTTTATTGGTACAATTTATATACATCGCAAAATCACATATAACATTGGGAAATTTGTACCAGTATATGCCACAAGTTAATTCTCATTTTTACCCATATCCCTACCCACTCCCCCCTCCTCCCCCCTTTATACATGCTCTTTTATTATCTTTCTGTATATTTATTCCTTCCCCTCATCACATTCCCACACCAAGTTTCCCATAGAAATATTCCACTCTATAAAAGCTGTCCTACTTTCTAGAACTCATTTGCATCTACAGGTGTTCATGCCAAAGAGAAGATTTGGAATTGTATACCTGTGATCTATTGATTTCACTTATTAGTATATCCTCCAGGTGTCTCCATTTGCACCTAAATGGATCGATCTTGTCATTCTTTATGGCAGAGTAATACTCCATTTTGTAAAAAAACCTACATCTTCTTTATCCACTCTCCAGTTGATGGACATTTGGGTTATTTCCAAGATTGAGCTATCACGAACTGAGCTGCTATGAACAAGGGTGTACATCTGTCTTTCCAATGTGAGTTTTTAAGTTCTTTTGGGTATATTCCTAGCAGGGGTATAGCAGGGTCAAATGGGATCCGTAGTCCTAGTTTTCTCAGAAATCTCCACACAGATCTCCACAATGGTTGCACAAGTCTGCAAT
The DNA here is from genome assembly GCA_004025085.1 of Thryonomys swinderianus. Classification (NCBI taxonomy): domain Eukaryota; kingdom Metazoa; phylum Chordata; class Mammalia; order Rodentia; family Thryonomyidae; genus Thryonomys; species Thryonomys swinderianus. Next base: position 23,014 of record PVIC010028382.1, read on the forward strand.
CCCACCAATAGTGTAGAAGGGTTCCTTTCTCCCCACAGCTACACCAGCATTTATCGTTGGTTGACTTTGGGATCGCAGCCATTATTTGTGGAGTGAGGTGGAATCTCAATGTTGTTTTCATTTGCATCTCTCGAATGACCAGAGATGTTGAGCATTTTTTCATATGTTTCTTGGCTGCTTTGATTTCTGCCTCTGAGAAGTGTCTGTTCATTTCAGTTGCCCATTTTTGAATTGGGTCTTTAAACTTGGGGAGGCTGATCTGTTTGAGTTCTTTATATATTGT